>JBCFYV010004326.1:0-20276 GCA_039000515.1 Timema cristinae | reverse complement strand
TTCATTTTATTCTTTTTCCCCTAAATTTGATTGGCTCAATACTCCCTTTAATTTAAAAACCGTTTCAGATAGATGGGTGGGGGGTTCGGGTTTGGGATTTTCGAAATCAGAAGCGGATGTGTCAGATTCTGTATTAGAGGTAGAAACAAAATCCCGGATCCTTATAAACTACCCTTCAAACTTCAGATGAAGAACTACCTTTCCTCAAGTCGAATCAATTTAACATTTTGTCGGGTTATCGGGTCGGTTTTTCTTTACTTTATGGAGCTCTGTTTCATTTTTTTAAATACCAAAACGGCTTCTTTTTAATTGATTAGCTTTGAATCCCAATATCCTTTTTTTTTCCCCTGAATTCACCTATATCCAAATCCCATTTTCTTTTCTTTTAAAAAAATTTTTTTTTTGGGTGGGGATTATGTTTCGACTCCTACAAATTCTTTTATGATTGGGGCTTGTGCATCTTCGTTTTCTGACGTTAAAAAAACTCCCCCCCGGTTTTTAAACAATATTATGACTCTAAAAGTTCCTGTCTGCTGCTTTTTTTTTTTAATTTAAACGCACTAAGGCTTTAAACCCAAAATGAATGTTTTGAACTTTTTTGGGTCCATCTTTTTTTTCTAAGGTTAATATACCCACCCAAACCTTAAAAACAAAACTATTTTCTTTAACTTTTTTTTTTTTTGTCTTAATAATTTAATTTCTTTTCATCGATAAGGGCCCCCATCAATCTACCACGAGATATTTTTTTTAAAGGGGAAAACTTATCTGAAAAAAAAAAGAACCAAATTTAAAAAAATTAAAAAAGGGTATAACAAGAAAATAAGAATGGGGGTAAAACTTTTTTAAAATTTAAAATTTTATTATAAAAAAACGAAAAAATTTAAAAAAAAAATAAAAAAAAGTAAACCATAATTTCAAATAAAAATTGAAAAAAAGTAAGAAAAATAAAAAGGAAAAGCGTCAAAAAATTTTAAAATAGATTTGTAAAAAATTTAACAAAAAAAAAAGTAAAAAAAACTTACCTAAAACAAAAAAAGTGTCATTTTTTTTTTTGGAGAGTGTTTTTTTGTCCACTTTTTATTTTTGGGGATGTGCCCATTTTAACATTTACAACTAAACTGAACTTACCCGTCACAAATCACAAGTGTCCCCTGTTTTCGGGGGGCCGGAGCATTCCCCAAAGGGTGTGTAGAATACAAAAAGCGAAAACTACTGGGCCTAGTGTCGTAATATTTAAAATCTGGATTGTGTCCCAAATTTTAAAAGATGAAAAGTCTTACTCTTTTTGAGTTATTTCCCAAACTTTTCGTAAAATCAGCAAATATTGATTGTTACACTTTTGTTGCGATATGTGTTTGTATGTTTTTGTATGTTGTTTAAAGTATGGGATTTTTAAAAGTAATGTATAAGTATGTATGTATGTATGTATGTTTTTGTATGGGGGTGTTTTTTTATGTTGTATGTGGGGTAAGTATTTTTGTGTATTTTGATGGGGTGTGTGTGTATTATTATATTTTGGGGACTTGGTTTTTAAAAAAACTCATATATGGGTCCCGGCCAATTCCCCCAAGCACTTCCCGGCCCTTTGGTCGAACGAAAAGGGGTTTAAAATTCCTGCAAAGGGGTATTATGACCAAAGACGGAAAAAAAAGAATTTTCCGGGCCGTTAGCAAGATACGCTAGACTTTGCGTCAAAAGTTTTTTATGGCAAAAAACCAAATTTGCGGGAAAACAAAGTCCCTTTTGCGACGCAAATATTTTCCTAAAACGGGACGCTAAGGGTTGCGCAAATTAAAACCTTTTTTCCTTGTTCTTTGGGTTTTTTGTTACGAAAGGGTTTTGTTTGGGAAATTTTTTTTTAATTTATTAGGGGTTTTGGGGTTACTTATTTAAACTTGCCATCCCCCATTAGCCCAATATAATAATTTAAAAAAGTTTTTTTTTTGTTTTTTATATAATCAACTTTAAAAAGGGGGGCCAAAAAACATTTAAAGTAAAACCAAGAGTTTGGGGGTTAAGTTAAAAAAAAAAAACCTACACTGAATGTTTTAAAAAAATATTTTCTTTTTAAACATAAAACTATCAATCCCAAAAATTTCATTAAAATTTTTTACATGCGGCCCTTTGGTTTTTGGGCCCCAAAGGTTTTTTTTTTTAAATAAAACTATATTTATTTTCTAAAAACTTCGCACAACATGTGTGATTCATCTTTAACGCGAAAACCTTTTTGGCACAGTAATTTAACAAAATTAGCAGCATAGTAGCCCTTAATTTGTGTTAGAGCTGAGTACGGCAGATAATAAGGATGTTTTCTTTATCTAACTCAACTCAATCAAACAAAAATTAAATATATTAAAACACCTTACTGTTAAGCTACTTCTTTAACGTTCACTTTTGGCTTGATAAATTTAAGACGGTTTTAATAACTAGGACCTACTAAGAAAGCAGAAAATACAATAATATTAATTTACTGTTTGTTAAGTGTTATTTGGAGAAAATGTTATTACTGGCATATTTTTTTTTAGTTATAAAAGGTATTCTTTTATTTAGGCTATTTTAATCTAAAAAAATGAAGTCTTATTATAAACTGCTGAATTACTTTTAAATTCCCCTCCTGGGGGACTGGGTTTAGAAATAGTCCCGCAGTAACCCTGCTTGTCGTAAGAAGCGACTAAAAGGGAGAGGCTTCTGTGTCAGGACGTACTCCGTGTAGGACAAAACCTATCTATATCTTTCCTTTCACATCATTTTATCTTCCTTCACTTTCCCACTTTTTTTTCACTCTTCCCCTACGCTTTAATCTATCCATACCTTTTTGTTCCCTTCACCCTGCAGTTCCATCCTGCACGAAGGTTTTGGACCTTTCGTTGACTACCTTGTCTATTAACCGGCTCTTCTCTGTTTATTATTGCTTACCACTGCTTTGAGCTCCGGAATGAAGTGAGCCGGTTGCATTACCCTTAGTAGAAGGACTTAGGTGATGACAATACAACCGGGTACCTACTTTGGGAAAAAAAGATCGGTTGCGTTTTCATCGAGGGCCCGGACGTACTAATTTGACTTTCCTACACCCACTTGCTGCAGATCGACCTCCTCTCGGACGATGCTTCTATTCGAAGGTTTGTCATGTCTAGCTTCCGTTATAGAGCCTCTCGCCGGGACAGTTAACAGGGCCATATGTCGGGTAGTAACTCAACCTTGGGTCACCCGGGGTCTACGATCTGAGTATTGTGTAGGTTGTACCAATCATGGTTATGGCGACAACAGTGTCGCCCGCTGGCACCGTATGACAAACACTGCTGGTCAACTCAACTGCCGGCCGTCGCCAGGGTTCGTATTATAGGATAAGAGGCGGAAACGGGTAAAGGCCGTCCAGCCCTTTATTTGAAAAATTTCCAGGAAGTGGTGAAGGCCACAGCCCCGCTCATGGTTATGTCTCGAAGGTATGAAAATGATAACCTCAGACGTGTTCAGCCCAAATTTTGTCCTCGAAAGGAGTGATAAGATGGAGCTGCTGAGTCTGGGGTTTTCAATTAGAAAACTGCGCGATGGCACGATTTTGATACAGACGCGAAACAGACCTTCAGCAAAGAAAAATTATGGCAATAAATAATATACGTTGAGCCCCTCGAATCATTTAAGGTGAAGGTGGAAAACCGCATAGGTTTCCTCAATGTTTGCAAGGAGTCGCGTCACTTGCTATGACCTCGACATGCGTAAGCATTTGAGGACATCTGTGAAGGAGCTTTCCCCTCACATGTCACCGAAGTATTAGGATCACTATCAAATAGTAAACGATTTTGTTAGTGAAAAACACTGATAGTTATATTCCTAAACATTTGCCACTTCATCCTTACCAAAGGAGGCTCCCGAGTGGCTTCACGTGCTCAGGGGTCCGGCCGTATGTCCCCAACCAATCGCGCTGTTTTCAGTTGCCAGGAGTTTGGGCATCACGAAGCTGCGATGCCGTGGGTAAAGCCAAACCTGTGCAGGATTGTGGAAGGAGGGCTCGCGGAACAACCATGCGAGTCTCCTAAATTTCTGCCCATTAATTGCAAGGGTCCTCATTTCTGCCTAGGTCTCGGATCTGTCCGAAGATTGAAGTAGAGAAAAAAGTCCTGGAGGATCCAACAGAAGAAAAGAAGATCCCTATGCCAGGCACCAAGAGTGTACTGCACTGCAAAGCTCGGTATTTCATAAGCAGTTCCTACAGCACAATTTGTCACCCAAATTATAAATTGCTCTAACTGCCATTCGCAGTTAATATTGCAAAGACTCTCATACAGAACTGGCCATCTGTCTCTATTCGAGGCAAACAAAAATCAGCCAGGCATCATCTTGTGGTGATGCAGGGAAAATTAATAGATAGTGGCGAAACCCTCACAGAATAAGTCGGCACACAACCTGTTCCCCTGAGGTGTCCCCCTCTGGAACGCCCCCGAGCCCACCTTGGAGGTCTCCCCGAGCCTCCTAGGGGACTCCCCCGACAGTCCTCCTCGGGGAACTCTTCCGAGCCCTTCATCGGGGAACTACCCGAGCCTCCTCGGGGAAATTAGATTGCATGCGGCCATCTGTTGACGCTTGCTCACGTATCGCCTCTGTGCTCCTAGAGGACGGGATGAGTGGCGAAGCAGGTGTACGGCGGTAGAGGCGAATTCACTACTGGTGCCTTGAAGAAGGTCCGCAGCGAGAGGACCGCCGAAAAGAATACTATTAAAAAAAGGTCGAGGCTTAAAACAAAGCCTATTCGCGCAAGGATCACGATACCTAGTCTCTCCAAATAAGCCGTAAGCATCTCTCCTGAAGCGAGAGGTACAGGAGAGACTGGGAAAGCAGCAAAAACGAGGGCCTAAAAGTGCCCCTCTACAACAAATTTTTAAATCTATAGGATTGTGCAATTGGATTGCGAGGATAACTAACTTTTCATACTAATAATTATGGCGCTACTCAATGGAATTGTAGGGGTTTCTCATGCTCGTGCTAGAGGAAAATCAAACTAAATAATTTCTTCCATGCATCCTTCCATCTTGTCGTTTGCAGGAGACCCACTTCAGCCCAACTGGACACAGACCCGATGCTTCGTGGTTACGGATGTGTATCGTTACCGACAAGCCTTTTTTGTCGGGCTAGCGGAGGGTGGCTATATTCGCACGAAAGTACTATTATATCATAAGAATTTTAATTTGTTTCATGATCTCCAAGTGATCGCTGTCAGTGTTCTCCCTTAATATGCGAGGTAACCGTATGCTGCATATCTACCTCCCTCCAGGTGTATTGTGTTCCAAGAGGACAATAGCAGGCCTCTTATTTTACAAATTCCCGCCCCTATATCATCTTGGGGACTTTAACGCGCTTAACCTTGGTGTGGGGGTCTAATTTTACAGACGCCCGCGGGGTGGATGGTAAAGGATATTCTTTGTCTCGGGAAACCTGGTGTTAATGAAAACCGCGGAACCAGACAAACTTCTCAACCTTTAATGGTGTATCCTCTGCCATCGACTGAGCCTATGTAGCCCCTGGATTGCATGCTCACATCCTTTGGGAGGTTCATCGGGACCTAAGTGGCAGCGATTCACCTTTCCATTCTGCTTTCAAAAATACAGATCTCCAGTACAGCACGGTTAACCCAATGGGCTTCGTAACGTGCTAACGGGGATATATTCCGCGTGCTCGCCGTATTCGAGAACTCCCTTTCTCCCGACGTCGATGTTAACTGGCTGGGCAATTTATCTTTCGACGGTTTATAACGGCTAGGCGAGGGCTTCCATCCCTAAATCCTGCCAAACCCGCGCCCTCCGTCCCTGTTCCCTGGTGGACGAGGATGCCGGCTGGCCTATTTCTAACCGTCGAAGAGCCATGCGTATCTTTAATGTCGACGTCCTACTTCGGGAAAGGGTTAAATAACCCTTATCCGAGGTTTTTATTAAGAAAAATGGGGTGCCTCAGGGGTAGTATTCGAGCTGTACGTTTGTTCGCTATCGCGATAAATAGTATTGTGGACAACGTGCGCTCACCTTTTCGTTCATGCCTTTTTGTGATGACTACGCAATTTATTGCGTTTAAGTCTCCACAGGGCTGAAACGAAATACAAATGAGGTTAACAATCTTTGGTCGTGGGCATCGCGTAATGGGTTTCGTTCCTGCAGCCAAAACGCGGTCGTCCACTTATGATTACGGGAATACACCAGCCCCCAATATTTTAATGAACCCCCGGTTTCCGTCTCGAAACCGTAAAAATTTCTGGGGCTTTTATTTGTTTTAAAATTTAATTTGGATCCCCCCCATCAAAGACTTTAAAGCGAGGTTATAAAAACATAAACCCGTCAAAATGGTTAGCGGTCGGGCCTGGGGTGCGGATAGGGAAACTTGATGCGCCTCTATAGAGTTGGTGAGATCAAAACTTGATTTCGGCGTTTTGTTTATGGTTCCCCTAGACCCTGGGGTTAAAGATGCTCGATAGCGTCCACCTGCTGGCATTTGATGGTCTGGTGCTTTTCGTACCAGTCCAGTCGTCAGATCGTCCGACGCCGGTGAGCCCCCCCTTTCTTACCCGGGGGTTTACCTCCTGGATTACGTGTCCCAAAATGCATGATGCCAGAGCTGTTGCCCACCGCCCCGTTTTTCATCCCCCTAAACCCTGTCTTGTAGAAACCAAAAAGGCGTAGTGTCCCCAAATTTTTGGTGGAGTTCGCAGATACCCCCTATTCGCCGGGCCCCTTGATTTTAAAGGTGACCTTCGTTTTTTTTTACGCACAGCGCTGAAGGAGTTATTTGTTTATCCTTTTATACCCGGCGAATCTTTTTAGTGCCATTTGGTCATTTTTAAAAAGTGGTCATTGGATTTTATTCCTTTTTGGAACCCTTTTAACATTTTAGTATACTTTAATGTGTTTGTCTTGTCGTTTTACCCATTTTAACAAACTTTAAAAAAAACCCAATATTTTAACTGTTATTTTTGTCTTTTTAACTAATTTATTGTTTTAATATGTTTTTTTTGTTTTTTCTTAGAGTGATAGACCTGTGGTTTTTTTTTAGCGGGTGTTTCACTCAATTGTATTTTGGGGGCATTTGAGACTCCTATGAGTGTCTCAGGGGGTTGAAGATTTTATCTCCCCCCTTTTGGGATTTTTTTATTTTTTAAAAAATTATTTAAAGGGCCCCAAATGCCCTCGTGTTCGATGGGCCTCCAAACCAATAAAAAAAAATAATAATAATAACAACATTTTCTTTGAGATAGAGGTCAGAACCGGAGGGCGCATGACCATGCTTAAAAATTTAGATGGCCCGTATTACTTTTAAAAAAAGTGTTTTTTTAACATTTTTAAAATTGTATGAAAAAATTTTAATTTAATTTTGGGTTGCGCTGACTCAATTTTTAATATTTTTGAACTTTGAATTTGGTTTTAAAATTCGAAACTTGAATATAAATTTTAAAATATAAATCTGTATATTAAAGTGGGTTTGACTTCTATTAAACCAGGAAGTTGAAATTACAAGCAATAGTTGAGTCAATTTATGCCCAAGTTAAATACCCCTATGTTTTGTTTGTTCTATAAAATTTTGGTGCTGTTGGGGCTGTTCGAAAGTGAAATTTTTTGCATTTTGTATTGATACCTTTTGAAGAGGATTGTAAATTTCGCGCACTAATTAGTGTTGGTATGCCCGGGAGGGTTTTAGATGTTTGACGGTTTGGGTTTGAAAAGTTTTTGTATTCCCTTTTCAGAAAATTTTGGGGAAAAAAAATTGAAAAAAATTTTTTCCCGAATTTAGACATCAAAAATAATTTTTTTGAACATACTATTTTTTAATGCGAAATTTTTAAATATCTAAATTTTGAGATATTTATTTAAATAAACTAAATTTTTGAGTAAGATTCTCCACTTTTAAAAATTTTTTTGAAAAAAATTTATTTTTGAATCAATCTCCCAATTTTCCCAAAATGTCTTTTGAAGAGTAGTATCTTCTTCGCAAGTTTTTTGTTAGGGGGAAAACTACAATTTTCTAAACTATCATTCTAAATTTTTTTTTGTGTATTTAATTTTTCCATCAATTTGAATTGGAAAAATCCAAAAAATTTACAATTATTTCTATCACTGCTAAAAAAAATAGGCGTTAAAAACTTTGTAATTTAATTTTGGTTGATTTTTGTAAAATTTTCAAAAATTATAGAAATTGAGGTTATTGGATATTCAATTGTAGATTTTTTACATTCGTCCCAAGGGGTAGTTAAATTTAAGGTTTTCCGAATTGTTGATTTTTAGCGAGGGTAAATCCTTACTTTTTGGGCCACCCTTTTATTTTTTAGTTTTTGGGAAATTGGGTTATTTTACTGGGAATTTCGTAGGGGGTTTTTTCTTTTTTTGATCTTATTTTTTTGATTGTTGAGGTTCGAAATTAGAATTCTTGGCTTTTCAATAAATGTGGGGTTCATTTAATAAAAATGTGATCGAAACTGGATTAAAAAAGATCTTTAAATTTTTATAAATCTATATTTTTTGAAAATTCCTTTTTTTTTATTATTATTGCTATAACCGCTGAATTGAAAACCTTCCAAGGATTTTTCGGCCCAATTTTCCCTGCATATTTTCAAAAATCGGCATATCTTAGAATCCATCTCGTTTTTAATAAAAACATCATAAATGACAGGGTAGAAAACCCGGATTGACTGGCAAAATAAAAATCTACCCTTGCTTAAAAAAAAATTTGGGATCAATTTTTTTTTTTTTGTTATTTTTTATACTAATAAAGGGTTTGGGAAGCACACATAAATATATCCTTTTCACATAAAAACAAAAAACCCTTACGTTTTCATTCCATGTAGTTTTATTGATGACCATTATTGAAATTTAGACTTCAGGAAAAATGTGCGTTAATTATATCATTTTTAATAAATTATCAATATAATAAATATATACCCAAAGGGTGGACTTTACGAAAATTAAAATTTTTTATTATGGGGTAATTGATTTGATTGCAGTTTATCTTATGTGATATCCCTTTCTACCTTTTTTTTCCTTTTGGCCTTTAAAGGAAAACTCCGTAATGTCGTGGATAATTTTTTTTATTACATTATGATTTATTATTGGCATTTGTTTTTCCCATAAACTTAGCTTTTTGTTAGTAAATATTCGTTTATAAAAATCAACAATAAATTTGATTTTGTTGCTAAGAAACATGATGTATTTCAATTATTTTAATTAAATGGTTTCCTAGAATATATCATTTTGTTTTTTTTTTAATAAGTAAAATCTTTATTTTTATAAGTTAGTAAAGGGTTTTTAAATGAAAAAATGCTGTGAGTATCGTATTTTCATATATTTGTTTTTCTATTTATTTTTAATTAGTAGTTTTTTCATCACCGTAGAACATTCCCAAAACCCTTTTAAAATATAACTCCCTTCTTCTTTTAAAAATTTTTTAAAAACTCTAAATTAAAATTAGCCCTTTTAAACAAGTCAAAATAAATAGTTTACTCACTTACTCGTTTTTTTCTTTATCAAAAGGGGTGGGAAAATAGATGACGAAAAAAGAATTGAAACTGAGATTTTGATGAATTTTAAAATTTCATGACCCCCCGAATCCAAAAAAAGGGGTTTTTTGAATTTCCGTCTGCTGTCTTCTGCCCCTCCAATTTAGGCAAACTATTTTACCGTTGACTTAAAACTTGTATCTAGGGTTTTCATGGGGTTGCCGGGGGGTTTTGGGAATTGGTATCTACCCTAAAATTAGGGGAGTTTATGAAGGGCAAAAGAGAAAAAGTCGATTTTTCAAAAATTGGCTTTAACGATTTTTTTAAATTTTCATTTCTAAACATTAAAAAATTTCCAAAACAAAATGGCTACTCTAAATATTTCGAAAAAATGATTTTAAAGGGCTCCGGCTAATGCGTTAATTTTTTTTATATCATACTCCGGACTATTTGAGTATGAAATTACTTAGCATTCAAATATGTATCATATTTTTTTAACAAAATTTTTTCGAAAAATTTTTTTAAAAATCAATAATTTCGATATAACGAAATTTAAAAATTTTTTTTTATCTTTTTAGGCATTAAAGTTTAAGTATTGCGACCGTAAAAAAATTAACTGAAATTTTTGAGGATGTCGACGTCTCATGACCCCCCCAAATCCTAAAAATAGTATTTTGCAATGCCGTCTGTCTCTGTTCAAAAAATTAAAAAATTAAAAATTAAATTAAAGTATTTTTATGGGGGCAAAAAAGAAAAAATGGTTTTTAAAAAATCCGCTCCAACGTTATGATTTTAAAAATTTGTATCTAGGCGTTGATTAAGATTATAAATAAACTGGCTATTTTCATTTTTCCCGAAAATGATTTTTAAAAAAACTTTAAGAAGCGTTAATTTCCGTTCTCCCCAATTTTAAAATAATAAATAATTTTTCATTGCAAAAATTTGGGGGCTATAAAAAAAAAAAAACTTTATTTGAAATTATTTTTTAAAAGAAAAATTTCTGAGAATTTGCAAATTATTAATACAATTTTGTGAGCTTTAGTTTAAACAATACGTTAAAATCTTAACCAATAATTTTTCCAAGCCATAGATAAAATTAATTAAAAATACAAAAAAAGTATGTTATTTTTCCTTAAAACCTCTAGGAGAAAAGTTTGTACAGCAATGATCTATCTCCATTTTAGACTCAAAGTCAATATTTACATTTTTTTATTTTGGGCAAAAAGTATAAATGAATAATTTAAAAATCAATGCATGACTCTAAGATGTGCAAACTTAATAAAATGTTAAATTTTTAAGGAAATAAAATTTTATTTTGAAATGTTGACCCCCTTTGGGTCAATTTAATCTTTTTTTTTGGTCCCAAAAATACAAATAAGGACTTAATTTTTTAAAAATAAAAATACAAGTTTAAAAACAGAAATTTTGATGAATCTTGACTTTCTGACCCCCCCCCCAAACCAAAAAAAGTGTTTTGTTTTTTTTACTTTCCGCTGTCGTTGTCTGTCTGTCTGCTGCTGTCCCCAACAGAGCCTAAACATTTTACCCTTGGGCTCAAAAGGGTTTTAGGGGTTTTTATAGGGTTTCCCGGGAATTCTTGGAACGGTACCACCCCAAAATTTAAAGGGGGGTTTTACAAAGGGGGAAAGGATAAAGTGATTTTCTAAAATGGCTAAACGATTTTGATTAAATTTCATATTTGCCATTTAAAAATCCCCAAACAAAAAAGAAACTCCAATATTTTGGTTTTAAAAAGACTTTAAGGGTCCGTTTCCGATGCGTATTTATCATTTTTTTCATATCCTAGAACTTTTTAAAATGAAAATTTCTTTCTTATAAATATGTTTAATATTATAATACAAAAATTTTAAAAAACAATTTTTATAAAGCCAATAACTTTCAAGCTATACGTCATAAATTTTATATTTTAACTTTCGGGAAAATAAAGGTTCAGTATTTCCCAAATGTAAAAAAAAAACTAACTTGAAATGATGATGGATATCGACGCTAGATCCCCCAACCCCCCGGGGTCATAATATATTATATTTAAATTCCGAAAAAACTTTTAACCATTTTTATTAACCGTTAAGCCCCATTTAACTTCAAAAAAAGTTGTGGTCTTATATTCTTGAAAAAGAAAAGGATGTAGACATTTAAAAATAAAAAAAAATTTATCGAAAATACATTTTTAATCCCAATAGACTTTTGTTTTAAACGAATATAATTTTAAAATAATTTCTATAAATACTTATTTTTTCATGTAGCTCTTTGGTTTTTAAGGGAAATTTTTTTTTAAAATATAATTTGTCTATTAATTTAATGTTGAATATTTCAAATAGTAATTTTTTTGTACATATCTACTATATTATGTATGTCTTTGTTGAAAATGTGATGATTTTTTTTCTCTCATTATGTTTCTATAACAATTGTTATTGTTTACTTTCACTAAATCTTCTCTTACGAATGATATAACTAGATAGGAATTTTGATTTTGATTAGCTGTTCGAAGAAAATTGTATTCTAATTCATTAGTATAATTGATATTGATAAAGGTCGAAGTATCGCTTTAAAGTATTTTAATTTTGTTTCACGACGTGCCAAACGTTTTTTTTCCTGACACTAAAAGCGTTAGGCTATATTCTCGTTTAATTAGGTGTTTATTTTTTTTTTTTTTTAGCCTATTGCTATTTTGTACTTTTGTGAAGTAAACATCATTCATTAATATTATATTATTGTGTTTCTTTTTAATTATATTATTATATTATTTTCGTTTATTCATCTTTGATTGTCTACGCAGATGGAGTTTTTTGGGGCTATCAGTATTATTAACGATATTTTAATTAATTTGTATAATTGCTTTTGGGTGTCATCTTAAAAACCATTCGGTTTTTAACCGATTTCATTTTGTTCCAAGACAGTGCAAAACGTGTAGTTTTGCTGTGATTAATTTTAGTGTTTATTTGTTTTTCCCTTAACTAGTTTATTTTGGGAAAAATTAACTCGTTATTTATTTTATTGTCTTATTAGGCTTATTTTTAAATTTGCTAATAGTTCAAAGGTAAATTAAAAAGTTACCATATAGAAAAGTGATGTACGCTTGTGATTTAGAAGGTGGTGGTAAGAAAGGCAAAAGGAAGAAATTTAATTTTAGCGTGAATAAGATGATCAACTTTTGTTAACTCATAAGGTTAGTGATAGGGACAATTGTCAAAAAAAACCTGTGTTCGAGGTTCAGTGAGCGAAACATACGTGCACGGAGCAACTGCATCGTTGGCTCTCAGCACTGTCTATCTTACCCCTCTTCATCTTGGTCATCCACCAACTATTTCAATCTGTTGATGGGTAAAGTCACAGTTTGACTCTACAAAAGAAAAATCTGAAGTTCAGTAGTATAATGTGTGTCTATATCATTGGAAAGATAGGATATTGTATTTTACAACATAGTAAATTAAATTGTTGTAAAAAAATTCAGTATTTCACATTAAATGATAAATTTCAAAATAGATGTTTTATTTGTGTGTTACGTATATGGGACATTACAAATTATACAAAAATACATAAAGTATAATTGTAAACAAATTATACCAAAAATTATATAAACCACTATACCTCTAACATAAAGTATTGAATGATGAAAATTTGTTGGTCAACAAATTTAATATTAAAAAAATTAAAAACAATTTAGATTGTCCCATTCGTACAAAAGGTATATAGTTTTTTAATTTTTAAGCATTTAAGTGTTAATTTAATAAATCTTTTTTTTTTTTTTTTTTTTCACTAAGTTTTCAAATACTAGTCAAAGGGTAAAGTGGGATCCTATTTTTGTTTTGTTTTTTATTTAACCCTGTAATTTAAAAATGAAAGGTGTTACGTATGGGGACAAATTGAGTGTTACGTATGGGACATAATTTATGTTTCGTGTTACTTTATTTCTTCTGTAAAACGTTTTACTAACACTTTATGAGGAAATAATAACTCGGGATTTTATTAAATTCTGATAACACTGTAAACTGATAAAAAAAATATAACATTTGTATTAATGATCTATGATGCATTTTATATAGTTTTTCCTTCAAGTATTTTAATGTTTTGTTTACTGAACTTGTTGATCTAGTATATAACGTAAAATTTCTGAAAAAAATTGGTAAAGTTTTGATAATTGTAATTGCTTATTTTAACATATGGCTAGTTGAAAGTGTTATTTATATTTCATAAATGATAGATCCTAAATATATTTTTTATTTGTTAAAGGAATGGCATAGGTTAGGTTATTCAATATCCCTAGTTAATCACCACACAATTGGCTTATTAAAATGTGTAACTTCTTCAGATTTTAGTGTAATGATTTATTTTTTCAATTTAAGTCCTACATAGAAAATGCCATTAACCCACAACTATTATTCATACTCAAGGTGAATTTAGTTGGAAAATCTGATTTAGATTTGAGTCCCTATTGTTATTATTGATGCTACGAGCTAGATATTAATTTTAATTATAAACTTATTTACATTTATCATAGGCTAGAAATGGCACTTTTGCAGAGTGAGAGAGCACCGTAAAAGTGAAAAAAGAAAACAAAGAAGCATGGGAGCAGAAAAAAGGAAGGATGAGAGAAAAGAATGAAAAAAATTGTGGAAACTTTAAAAAAATAGTTGAGTATTGAAGAGAGTGAAAAGCAAAAGAAATGGGAAAGAGAAAGAAAGTAAATCTAGAGAGCAGCAAAGTAAAAAGTAAATGTAGGACCTCTGTTGATAAGATTCAAATAGTACCTGATTGAAAACCTTCAAACATCACAAATTTAACCTAAGTTTTGTGGAATAGCTGTTTAAAGCGAGTTCAAAACAATTTACCAAAAACGCCAACAAAAAACAGTTCCGGTTCTATCGAAAAGTAATTGAAAATCTTTTCACCTAAATAATTTAAAAGCAATGGGCTAGTGAGCTAACTTTGAAACTGGTATCAAAGAAAGAGAATAAATTAAGAAAAAAACGAACATATGCTTGAGGTGAAGAACAATTCATTATGTGAGGCTTTTTTACAAAAAGGAATGATCTAAGCAGGATTCTACCAGGGAAAAAAAGAATATGTTTCTGTCAAAATTGTTGAAACTGGTTAAACGTGAACTTTATCCATAAACACGTCTTAATATTGAAAACTAAGGAAGCGTTTCTTCATTGTTCAAAAGAGAGTGTGGTTTCAAAATAGGTCTAAACATGTCAAAATACTAAAGTCACCAGAAGTATTTCCCCATCATCTAAGGACCATGATCGTTTGCATGTGTTTTCCTTCCATGAAATTTAGAAATGTTGATTGAAGGTCTTAATAAAGTGGATAAGACATTACCAGATAAATCTAGTGGGGGTACAACTTGTCAGGAAGACAGTTTGTTCATTTGATTGTCAATGAAAAGCAAAACTTTTAATGTGTTGAATGCGTTCAAGTGAGACATGTGGAGTTGAAAAATGGATGGTAGAAAGTTAACTGAATCTGACATTGATGGAAAATTCTGTTGTTTCTTTTCATCAATGGCAGCGTGAGGTTGGAGGACGAATGTTAAGGAATGGTAAGTAGTAGATATAGGGAGCAGCAAAAAGAAGAACTATTGAGCCAATTGAAGCATGTTTCTCTTCATGTTAACACTACTAATCGTAACATCAGAAATGAGAACTTTAATAGAACATTTGAAGTTAGGGGAAACTGTTATTCTTGAAGATTTGCAGAAAATTTGTAAACTAAATTATAAGAATGAAATAATGGCTGCTCACTGGAATGCATTCAAGCTACAATAATTACCTGACATAATTTATTACAAGAACTCGGATGGTTAATTTAATGCCATTAATTGTGTTTGTAGTTTCAGGATGATGTTAATACACTAAAGATGCTGTTTTTGCATTTAACTCGGCATACGTCATACTTGCAGTTTACATAATCTCTCCCATCACATATGTTCATTATTGGTCTGATGGGTGTGGTGCTCAATTTAAAAATAGATTTAATATGCAAAATATAATGATGCATGAGATGAGGACCCAAACATTCAGCAGATTGGAGTTTTTTTTGAGGCGGCCCCATGGTAAGGTGCAATTGTGGATTTGGGGCAACAGTTAGAGAAATGTGTGGCTGGGCTAGTTTACGAAAGAAATATATTCTAAATACAGCAAATGACTTTGTGTGAAGCAGCCAAAAAAGGAAGTTCCAGGTATAACTGTGTTGTTGTGTATCTTTTTTGAAGAAATTCTTCAAAAACTATTAAGAAATAGGAAACTTAAAATAACGATGGGAAAGCTACACCAGTTAAAGGTATCCATAGGAGTTCATTTGCAAACCTCTGCCTAGTGGTAATTTAGGTCTGTGGATGCATCATGTTTACATGGAGTAGAAACCAAGCATGTTACGAAGTAGAGGGTTGTGGACTCCAGAAAGTGTTGCTTGTTAATCTTTGAAGAAGCAATTACCTGCTTTGCACACTTCCTAGTGTACCTTTAAAGTGAATGCGGAGAATGGGTTGCAGTTATGTATACAGTGATTGGTGGGCTGGTGCTGTTGAAAAGAGGTCATTCTGAAGAAGTAACAATTTCATTCATGAAACCTATGGTGAAATAAGTTTATGGTGGACCTGCAGTTGCTGAAAAAGATATATCAAATGGAAGAAATTCTAGCTAAACTGAAATCTTGCTCCCTATCCTATTAAATAATCGTGGACACTTTTCATTATAAAACGATGAAAGTTCAAAATGTTGAGCTAGCTATTGGAAAACTTAGGCTAAAAAAAACAAGTGTGAACAGTATATACTCATTTATTCTATTAAGGAATAAATTTAAAATGACTTACATGGATTTATTATTTGCAAAGTCCTCTATACGTAAACAAATGTAATGTCCATACGTACACTTAAAAAAATCTATTTTTAAATTTAAATAGTGAAGAATAGTGAAGAATTTCTTAATTCTCTTCTCATAATTATAAGTTAAGCTATTCTGTGTATATTAAATTAACATTTTTGTTTTTTCTTTATATAGTGATTTAGAAAAAAAAAGCTTATTTAGTGTGCTACTTGTTAAAAGCATATTTTCTGCTGTCCCATACGTAAGTAACCTAACCCTTTTTTTTCTACGCAAATGTGACCACAGGTGGAGTCTTCTAAATTAGTAGTTAGCAGAAATATTTGCCAATAAAATTTATTTAGTGACCATTGATTTATTTTTTTACTATGTTTACAAATATCAAAAAGTGTTATCAAATGTCCCATACGTAAACATATAAATACTGTGATTTACCTGAAAAGGCCAATGAGGTCACATTTACCTACCTCTATAACTTCAGTTCAAAATTTGGTTCTCCACCCCCCGTGTATCTTGCCACCGACGAAGTCGTGACTTCATTTCTCTTTCCAGAACTCCTTGTTCCTCATCTCACTTGTGAGCTGTTAGCCCATTCCAGGCATCCTCTGCGCAGTAATTCTCTGATGAAATAGTCAGGTTTTTTGTTTCCTTCAATTATTTATGTTTTTGACTTCTAACAACCTACCGTTGCCCTTATCAAAGAGGGAATCGCAATATTGGTGTGTTCGATTCTCACAGCGAGGTAGCTTAGGGGAAGTAGTGCCCTAATGGAGTTGTTGTCGCTTGCTCTTTCACAACTATTCAACGACCCTGTAAACAAACTCATCCGCAAATCTCTCATTTGTTTCGTCTATATAGTTTATATTGTTGCTATAAGAGTATATGTATTTTATGGAATCGGAAGGTGAGGAGTTGAAAGAAAAGTACCATAGTTCACAATACTCCCGTTTCTGAAAGGGAGGAAACAAAGGATTCATATTTAGACATGGTTTTCTTCAAAAGGAGGGGTTGTAAGATTACACATTTCCCTAAATAAGAATCATTGAAGCTGCAATAAAAAATACCCAAATAAGTAGTAGGATGGAAAGTGAGGAGCATTTAGGAGACAATATTATTCCTAACATTCCGTTCCGAGCTGCCTCTTGAAATGGATACAGAAGAGACCCAAAGAATCGAGAAGCGCCTGTTGTCAGTATGAGTCGTACATCAACTACAGTGTGATACCCTCAGTTGGAATAAACTTGAAAAGGAGAAAAGCCAAAGAAAAATTGGAATTAAATGTTGCGTGAAGAGTACAGACAGTAATGGAGAAAATTAAAACGTTCAGAAGAGAAAAATAACCTTGAGGAGATGGGGAATATCGGATAGAGAGAAAGAAAGAGTTAGCCAGAAGAAAGTAGAAGCTTAGGCAAGATGAAGAATATTGGGAATAGGGAGAAAAGAAAGAGGAATGTTTCAGAAGAGAAAGAAGAAGATGCTTAGCAAAGTTGGCAGAATACAGGGATAAGGAGAAAGAAGAGAGTTCAGAAGAAGATGATGCTTAGGAAGATGAAATAATACAGGGATAAGGAGAATAATTAGATGTTCGAAGAAGAAGATGCTAACTTAGGCAAGATGAAGAATAAAGGGACGAGGAGAAAGAATTAGATATGCATTAAGTAGAAGAAGTTCAGGCGAGATGAGAAAGAATACAGGCATCTTTAAGGAGAAAAGATTAGATATTCAGAAGAAAATAAGCTGAGGCAAGATGGGGTAGTAAGGAATTAAGGAGAAAGATAAGAGAGATGTTCAGAAGAAGAAGCTAAGGCCAAGATGAAGAATACAGGGTAAAGGAGAAAGAATTTAGTTAGTATAGATGTCAGAAGACAAAAGAAGCTGAGGGCAAGTTGGCGTTAGTATAGGATAAGGAGAATGAAATGAGATATTCAGAAGAAGAAGAAGCTTAGGCAAGATGAAGAATAAGGGATAAGAGAAAAAAATTAGAGTTCAGAAGAAGAAGACGCTTAGTGAGATGAAGAGAATTCAGGAATAAGGAGAAAGAATTGATGTTAGAGAAAAAGGAAGTGAGGCAAGATGGAGAGTATAGGAATATGGTGAAAGAAAAATGATATTCGAGAATGAAGGCTATTAGAAAGATGAGGTGTATAGAGTAGGAAAGGGATATAGATGTTCAGAAAGAGAAGGAGCCTTTAGGCGAGATGAGGAGTATAGTGTAAGAGAAATAGAGATGTTCAGAAGATTTATTATTATTAGTTTTATTATTTTTAGCACCGCGTCTTACTACCCATTCGGGTTATACGTACTTAAAATGTGTAATGGTAGGGTGATTGTGAGATGAAATGAAGGACCTACAGTTTAACGTGGAATCCGAACCACGGTGGAGGCCTGGCATTCCCCACATTCATTCAGAAGAAGAAGCTTAAACTAAATGAAGAGTATAGGAAGAGGGAAAAAGAAAAAGATCTTCGGAAGAAGAAGGACCTCAGGCGAGATGAGGAACTTAGGGAAAAGGAGAGAGAGTGTGATGTAAAGCATCGAAGAATAAAAAGGTCCAATGCATTTTGCCAGTATAGAGAACATTAAGAGACAGCCTATACAAGCAGGACAGTAAGGAGAACAAAGTAAAAAAGGGATTTTATCAAGTCTCGTTCCTTAATACCCGAATACGTTTGTTGCTCGTGTGAGGGATTGTTCTTCAAGCATTCAGTAACTAATTTAAACAAAAAAAACTAAAATATAAACTGAATGACGATGTTTTTATAAAAATATATGAGAGTCTAGGCAATAATAGTTATAAATGGATGTGTAACACTTGCATTCGGTACCTTATAAAGGGAGGAAATTCCAAAATGACGCCGTTATAAATGGGCTATTATATACCCCGTTCCTTCTTGCCTCAGTTCACTATCACCTCTAGAAGAAAGAATGGTTGCACTGTTTATAAATTTTATGCAGATTTGGCCTCTGAAAACCAAATGCATTGAATCCCCAGTTAGGTTTAAAAGGAAGCGTGTTTAACATACCAGTTGAGGTGAACGACATGTTACTGTTCTTCCCCGACGTTTTGATGAAATGTCTACTGTTCAAATTTAACTGAAACGGCATCTTGACCATTCTTCTCATTATATGTTTTTTTACAATACGTCCAGCAAAGGTGTGCGATGCTCTGGAATTCTTATTACAAACACCTTTGTACAAGAAGTACAATATCCAGGTCGATAAGGAGGTATGATAACAGTACGACCAGGCAACAAACTTTGTTGTTAGTGAAAGATACATTTTATACGACGAAGAAATTGACACTTGGAGGAGAACTTAAATCAAAATGATTTGAACTCATTTAATCAACCTGAAAAACACTTCGTGAAATATCCAAACATAATTATGAGGACGTAATTGCAGAAAGTATTGATGACCAAGTTCTAGTATTAGATCGAAATAATGAATGTGTGATAAAATTAAAATCATAGCCCCAGGCAAGCGAAAATCTCCTGCACCTGACTTAGAAGAATTGTCGTTCCCAAAACTATGTTGTGGTTTTCCTCCTGAAATTAAAAGTAAAATATCTTATGCTGAAAGGGTGAAGTCAGAGATG
Source organism: Timema cristinae (assembly GCA_039000515.1). Lineage (NCBI taxonomy): Eukaryota > Metazoa > Arthropoda > Insecta > Phasmatodea > Timematidae > Timema > Timema cristinae. Next base: position 366 of record JBCFYV010004326.1, on the reverse strand, counting down.
AGGTGAAGTGATTTCCGAAGCTGTAATGTACCCGTATATTGTGCATGGCAATAAAGAAACTAGAACAAGCTTGCCTATCTAATATAAATATTTGTCTTAGGAAAAGTAAAGAAAAAAACCTACAACAGCAGGGTAAAATCCTTGACAAAACATATTTTGAAAACTTATTCACCACGATGATGGCTTTAAGGTTTTATATCAGATTAGATCATCACCACCATACTGGGAGCAAAATAAAAGGCAGCTAATGGCCATGATTCGCCAACTTGGACGTCCCACAATATTTCTAACGTTATCAGCAGCAGAAACTAAATAGCCAGATTTCATTTCAGTTTGTATCAAAACTTAGAAAAACGAAAACTTTTA
>JBCFYV010004325.1:0-22522 GCA_039000515.1 Timema cristinae | reverse complement strand
GGTATCTTTACCTTTTGGTTGTTTTTTTAAATATTACTATTGCTATGCACCGGCCTTTATTCAGTTTTGAATAAGGCGGTGTTTACAATCCTGCGCCACTCTGCAATAGCAGAGTGAGCTTGAAAGGATATATATTTACTTAGTTAATTTTTCTGTTTCATGAAACTCGTACTCGGCCATCAACTACGCCATATAAACAAGTAGGATCTCTTCAAAATTCGAGGTTTACGCGCTCAAAGAGATAAAATCTCAGAGCGGAGTTCTACCTGAGGAAAATCCAGTACCCCCCCCCCCCTCCCACCGTCACTGCCGCCGTTACCCAGTTACGAGCGTTACTCTCACAGAACGTATGTAAGTCCAGCGATTCTTATTCTTGTGAACCAGCCTTAGTGTAGGTCAAGCCCTTTAGATCATGTAAAGGAAAGCGTGGGCGGAGAAAGTAAGCTGGAAGTAGGAGGTGCAAACCCCCCTTAATAGTGAGTGCTTACCGCATACTACCCCTTCCATTCAGATTAAATTTAATTATAGCTAAAGATTGTTTGAAAGATATTGTTACGTGTGACGGTCAGTCAAGCACGGAGTTCTTTCAATTTCTTTTGGCGGTAGATAGGGTGAACAAGATAAACTTGTAGTGGACGCGGAATTTGACTTTATGTATCGGCAAAAACGTCTGGATTTTAACACATATTGTATCACAAGGCATCCAGTTAGGTCTTTCGTGGAATGTAATAAAAGATAGAGCTTTGGAATCCTTAGTTAACAAGAGAAAGAGACTTAGCAATATTTTTGTGCGCCGCTTTCAATACCCGGACGAGTCGTTTAGATTGTTTATATTAGCTGTCTCCGAAGCGGCGGAATTTTGAATTTAAATCTCACTGAAAGGGAAGTTGTAGAGCTTATCTTGGAAATAGTTTACCCTCTCACTCGCAGGAACTTTGTTTTTTCTTGTAAGCTTAGCACTATCTCCGAACTGTATAGCTTAGCTTCAAACATAGAGGGATCTTTGCAAGCGGAGAAAGAATATTTAGAGACCCATCCAGCGAGTAATTATAGGAGCCTATTGCTATGGGAAACATACCATTCCCTCCCCCTAATTGCCCAGACCGAATAAGCCCCTTTTCAGTAAAACAGAAATCACTATAATTGTTTGGGGTAGGCCTTCCTTTCTCCCGGACATCTCTAAAGTTAGAGGTTTCCGCTGTCGCCAACTAGGGCATTATCAGCGCCAGTGTCCTTCGAGAAACTTGTGACGCGTGGTGTCAATGGAGGTCCCGCCGCGCAACTGAGTAAAACGAGTTGTCTCCCCCCTCTCCCATGGTTCATTTGTCCATAGTTCCTCATTCTACTTATGCGTTATTAGATACCGGCTCCTGTGGATCTTTTGTTAGCTTTGAGTTGCTAAAGAAGTTAGAGGGTATTGTTATTTATAAGGTAGATGTGATTGAACCGAGACCTTTTGTATTAGGAAATGGTAGTTTGTTGATTGTTGACAAAATAGTTTCGTTATCTATTAAATTGAGTGGGTTCTCTTGGAAGAGAAAATTGTATTGCGTCCTTTCGATTGCCTATGAGGTCATCTTGGAAATGACTTCCTATGGGAAAGTAGAGCTGTTTTGAACTTGTCTCGGAGAGAGCTATAATTTGAATTCGCGCCTAGAGTCAAAAGTTTCTATGTGTGATATCTCGACTAGTCAATCTTTGTTTGTCTGAATAAATATGAGGATGCCGTTCAAAAGTTATAGGAAAGTTCCTGATGTTATTACTACTAGACTAGGGAAATGTGATATCTTGCCCTATATATTGTTGTTGAGGACAATATCCCTGTAAGGTCTGGCCCTTATTCTTGTGTCCCCCCTAAGATGGAGATCTTTCAGCAGCTCATTTATGACCTTGAGGTCAAAGGCGTGCTTCGCCCCTCCAAATCCCTCTATGCCAGTCCAGCCTTCATTATCCCAAAATAGGGAGAAAGGCATAGGCTAATTGTTGACTACCGTAAGATCAACAAAAAGATCCAATTTGACCCCTATCCAATGCGAGCATTGAATCTGCTTTTCAGCACTTGGTTAGAGCAAAAGTATTTAGTGTGATTGATCTTAACACTAGTTTCTTACAATGTTCATTGACTGAGCCTTCAAAGAAGTCCACTGCCTTTGTAACACCCTGGCAACAATATGAGTTCAATAGAGTGCCCCTAGGCTGTAATATCGGAGGTCAAGCCCTGAGTCGCGTTCTCGACTATGTTCTAGCTGATCTTAAATACAAGTTTGTGTTCAACTATCTTGATGATATTTGTGTGTACAGTGATAGTATTGAGGATCATATTGTTCATCTTGAAAGTGTGTTTACGTCACTTGCGTATAGTTGGGGAAATTGTGGAATCCTGATAAGGTTGTGTGGGCTAAACCTTCGATTCGGTATTTGGGTTACGTTATCTCTTGTGGGAATCTGCTCATTGATCCTGAAAGGATTAAACCCCATCTAGGATTACCCTCCCCCTAAGAATCTCAAAGGGGTTATGAGGTTCATTGGCATGTGTGCCTATTACTCCGATTCATACCTATGTTTCGGATATTTCCGCCCCCCTTAACTCACTCAAAAGAAGGGAGCTGTTTTTTCATTGGGGCGAAGCTCAATCCAAGGCCTTTGATATCATAAACAGAAGCTTATTCCCTGAGGTTCTGAGAATGCCTGATTTTCGATCCCTTTTTTGCTGCATGTTGATGGGTCATCAGTAGCTCTGAGCGCTGTTTTATCCCAGATGTCACCTATGGTCTTCGACCGGTTGCGTTCGCCAGTCGAACACTTACCGACTCAAAGCGGAGGTATAGCGCGTACGAAAATGAATGTATTGCCTGTGTGTTCGGTGTCGAGCGGTTTGCCGAATACTGGAGCAAAGAGAATTTGAGTTGTATACTGACAATATGGCTCTTGCTTGGATGTGGCGACATCCCCAGCAATTAGGGAAGATAGGTAGATGGGTGTGGAGGTTGTCCGCTTTAAATTCACCAACATATCCCATTTCGGGAAAGAGTAATGTTGCCGCCGATGCGTTATGCGTATGGCTGAAGACCTGACTCCTGTAACTTCAGAAGAAATCAGTGCCTCTACTGTGTCATTAATACCATCCTGAGTCGTTTGTATCCATTCATGATCATCAACGCAATGATCCTTGGTGTAGAGGCATCATGTGCAGATTGAAAGAGGAGAAAAGGTGGAAAGGTTCGGTATATTCAAAGGTTTTATTAGTTATATACAATAGCAGGGGAAAAGGTAGAAAGGTAGTTGCCCCCCTTGCTATTCGATCTATGCTTTTCAAATATTTTCACAACTCCGCTATCGGAGGTCACTTAGGTGTCCTGAAAACTGTCCGTAAAATTTCCCATGAGTTGATTTGGCTAGCTTATATAATGATGTCAAAAATTGGGTTAGCCGTTGTATGGACTGTCCAAGGCTAAACCAGGTCAAAACTCCCGCATTGGGCTACATTCAGCCGATGTCGCTCAAGTTATTGGGAGAAATTCTTTGTAGATTATATAGGTCCTATTACCCGCTCTTCTCAGGGAAACACTTGCATTTGAGTACTAATCGAGACTTTTCTAAATTTGTTTTTTTGATTCCTCTTCGTGACATGAAGGCTTACTACCACTGTAAATGCGCTGTGTAGGCGTATATGGATATTTTGGGAGCCCCGCGCGCATTGTTAGTGATAATGGTCCCTGTTTCAGGGATATGTTGTAGGTGGGGGATCAGACACATTACTACAAGCCCGTACCACCCTGGCACTAATCAGGTTGAACGGTTCAACAGGAACCTGGTTATTGCCCTCACTGTCTTTCATCATCAGGTCCAAAATAGGTGGGACCAACGAGTTAGTTTCTCAATCTTGCTTTAACTCAGCGTATCATGATGTTATTGGTTCCTCCCCTTCCTCTATTTTTTAGGAAGCGAATTAAACCACCCCCTGTTATCGGTTTGGGACATTGGCTCAATATTAGATGAGAATAACGGAGTCCCCCATGCTGAAAGGTTTTGGATAGCACTGGATAATTTGAAAAAGGCCCAACGTAAGGTAGCTACGAGCTACAATAAAAGTAGAATCCCTGTCCCTTTTGTGATTGGAGATACCGTCCTATGTAAAGAGTTCCCACAAAGCTCTGCTATCGAGAGATATCTCAGACAAATTATGTGAGAAATGAGTGTGGTCCATGGCTGATAGGTGAATTTCTCACTCCCGTCACTGTCCACCTAATTGACAAAGAGGACAACAGTAATTACAGGAGAGCTCATGTGAGCCATTTGAAAATGATCCGCCTTAATTATTTTTATATTCTGTCAAGAGTCACTGGGTAGTGACTGGGTAGTCATCTCGGTCACTATGTTGTCACTATCAGTTTAGGGTAAGTTTTTGTATGTAACGTCCCTATGCGCATGCAAGGTCGTGTATTATGTGTGTGACGTGAATTTTTTTATTATTATATAATGGGCAGGAATTAAGAAAAGTATGTGTAAGAGTGATGGAGTTTATCTTGAAAGTAATATTATATGTAAAGAACTTTCATTAAGGAAAGTAATACTAGGTGTTAAGAGTGAAAAAAACAACCCTTTCGTCGAGAAAGGATATATTGTGCATAAACCAAATGCACTTTATCATCTTCAGTGGGAACTCAGTGGGCTCCTAGGTCCTTGTGCAGGCCAGGCACCGCGTGACTCACGCATGAGATTTTCGTTGTGGGGGAGGAGGCACTGATGGGGCTCACCAACAGAGGAGACTACCGAGCTAACGATCTCAACCTGTCCTAAAGGCTCTGAGTAGCCCGTTCGCCCATCTGCCAAGGGGGCGAGATTTGTAGCTTTTATTGCCATAAAAGCTACTAAACAGTGAAGAATATACAAGACTGGTCTCTAATAATAATCGCGAGTGAACTCACCATTGCCCCATTCAGCAGTTAGGTGTCCAGGATATTATAAAAGGTATAGTAATTCATTTTGGCTGTTGTATTGCAAAATTCTTTTTCGGCAATTAATAGACTACAAAATTTATGGATTACGTAATATTTTAATCTTTTTTGGTTACATAACGGCTTATAATTATCATATTTACATTAGGTTTGCTAAACGTGAAATCCCCTTTTGGGTTTACGTATCGCTATGCTTGTCAATGTAAATAAGACGTCGTATCGTTCGAAATTCCATTATGGATTAATACTTATCTGGCGTATGACGCCATAATGTTTGTAATCATTCTTAGGTTGTCAAGGTTACTATGGTAACCAGCTTATAGCCCATCCCGCTTGGAAAAGTATCTGGCGTATGACGCCATATCGTTTGTAATTGTTGTTAGGTTGCCAAGGATACTAGGTATCTGCTTATAGCCATCCGGCTTGGAAACGTATCTGGCGTATAACGCCATATTGTTAGTAATCATTCTTAGGTTGTCAAGGTTACTATGGTACAACTTATAGCCCCTCCGCTTGGAAACGTATCTAGCGTATGACGCAATATTTTTTGTAATCATTCTTAGGTTGTCAAGGTTACTATGGTAGTAACTAATAGCCCATCCGGCTTGGAAACTTATCTGGCGTATGACGCAATATTTTTTTGTAGTCATTCTTAGGTTGTCAAGGTTACTATGGTAACAGCTTATAGCCCATACGGCTTGGAAACGAATCTGGCGTATGACGCCATATTGTTTATAATTGTTGTTAGGTTGCCAAGGTTACTATGGTAGCGGCTTATAGCCCATCCGGCTTGGAAACGTATCTGGGTATGACGCCATATTGTTTGAAATCATTCTTAGGTTGTCAAGGTTACTATGGTAGCGACTTATATCCATCCGGCTTGAAACTTGTCTTTTAAATTTGGTAATGTTTATGTCAATGGATAAATGCTTTGGTAATAATCTTTTTGAATATTATTAGCGACCTATAAGTATACCACGTTCTTAAATGTTCAATTTTGTAAGGGTTATAAATTTCTCGAGTAACTAATTGTAAATTATGCCGAGGTGATGGATATTCACCCGTAATATGGACTTTGTTATTTTTTCTCATATATATACATATACATGTATATGTATGTATATATAGTTATATTGTTCATGTTTTAATCTCTATTCATTTAATATCAATAAATAATCTCCTATTTATCTTATGTTAATTCTTAACATTTCACGTTCATATTTGAAATCCTACACTGTTAGTTGAGGAACAGGGAAATATTTAAACTAATTAAATATTTGAGGAGTGGGTTCGGGGAAACAGAAGACAAATAGACCAATGTATGGTCTATTTAGCTTATAATTATCCTATGGGCTCCTCTGCAAATATTGTATCTTTACTTTTGGTTGTTTTTTATTATTATTATTGTTGTGCACCGGCCTTTATTCAATTGGAAATAAGGGCGTGCTACAGTATGTATGTATTTTATTTGTATGTATATAGTGATATTTGTATGTATGTGTTTGTATGTATGTATTTGTAGGTTTATTTAGTATGTATGTGTATATATTTGTATGTATGTGTATGTAATTTGTATGTGTATGTATTTGTATGTTGTTTTGTATGTATTTGTATGTTTGTATGTATGTTGTATGTATGTATGTATGTATGTATGTATGGTTGTATGTATGTATGTATGTATGTATGTATGTATGTATGTATTTGTATGTATTTCTATATTTCTGGTATGTATGTATTTATTATGTATGACTATATTTCAAGGAATAAAATAATTTATTAAAATGTGGAAGAGAGTACTGTAAATCTCTTCATGGCTTACGAAATATCTAAATAAATTCATTAAAGAAGCAATTTCATGATTATCCTTCGTATGACAAACAAAAATATCTATACCATGATAACTCAATTGTAAGCTAAATGAATGTGACTAGAGGAGTCTGGACTATTGCCATATGGAGCAGACAACCTATAATGTATACAAAATGAACGTGGGGATTGCTCTTTGACGATATTTAAAAATAGTTACAAGGGGGCACCAGAATACTCAGCCGGTAGAAAGAGATAGGGTAGTCCAATAGATGAAACGATAGTTTATCGAAGATATGGAAAGATAGGTAGTCCAATAGATGAACATAGTTTATGAGATATGGAAGAGATAGGGTATCCCAATAGATGTAACGATAGTTTATCAGAAGATATGGAAAAGAGATAGGGTAGTCCCAATAGATGAAACGATAGTTTATCAGAAGATATGGAAAAGAGATAGGGTAGTCCCAATAGATGAAACGATAGTTTATCAGAAGATATGGAAAAGAGATAGGTAGTCCAATAGATGAAACGATAGTTTATCAGAAGATATGGAAAAGTCTCAAGAAAAAACCGATGTAGGAATATCTGAACCCATATTTAAAAATGAAAATAATGAAAAAGTTGATAAATTCAAAAAAACACGGAAAGAGCTGGGATCTCGAAAGCATAAATTAGACGAAGTAAAGCTGAAAATGATACAAGCTCTGGAAGAAAGTCCGCCAAAATCGACATTTGTCATTCTTTAAAGGGATAATTCCATTCATTGGAAAAATTAGATGATAACGACATCGTGCAATTTCAAAGAGGAGTCCTACAATTGATATCAAATATTAAACAGCAAAAACGAATGGTTTGTCACACCATACTGCCGCTACGTTGACCTATCAGCAGTTGCCACACCAAACTACAAGTCCCCAACAATCGAGTTCAAGCCAGCAGTTTTTTTCCCATCAATTGGAAGTCAGTTTTACCAGTTTCACGACCAACAGTTTTTCAGCTGCGCAGTCTGTCTTCAACCATCGAATAGTCCATCCCGGTGATGTCTACCAATTCATCAACATTGGATTCTATTGAATTCGCTTAACTTTATTTTTACTGTACTGTACGTGTTTAGTACTTTTTTTCTTATATTCATTATTAATTATATAACTCACATTTTTTGTATCCCGCCCTTTCTTTAATTAATTATGTTTTGTAAGGGTGGTACAATTGCTTTCTCGTGTTTTTACGCGCCTTTCCCTGTTAGTCCGCTAAGTGTTTTTCCCAAAGGTGGACGTGCGTTACCACCGGGGCTCAACCTCTCGGTTTCATTTCATGGTTTGCACACTTAAATGAATAACCTCATTCTCATCATAACTTCTAACTGTGCGACTGATCAAAATCCCTCAAGATCATCTCATCACAACCCCAGGTAGGCTACTTGGGTTACTGCACCACCGATCTTCAGCATCAGGTAGGATCTCACCATGTCTCTTACGCCCACATCAAATAATTAACTCTCTCATTTAATCAACTCAAAACATTGGTCCTCCGGCCAGGAATGTTTCTAAATACATAAGATAATAAATTAAATTCTTTTATTTAGCTAACATTTCGTACCTCGCTATTGTGTTAAAGTCCTTTCAAATAAACAATAATAAAAATAAATACTGAACATTTTCCTCTCAAGACAACCAAATAAAAACTAGTGTTAAAATAATTGCTTTGGAAAAGATTGTGTAGAATATCAGAAAAACCCTCGTTTGTGAATTGCGCCAAGAAAGACCGCCATTTAAAAAACTTGTTATCGGCGGAAACTGATATTCTATTGTTAATGTGCCGCTTAAATAATAACTAGATTGAGTTAGTTATCTGTGAAACTAAACATTCAATATTAATCGTAATATTATGTGCGCGGTTAAATGCAATGTGCCACCCAATTTTTGTTTTTAGATGTTTTGTTTTTGTTTTAAAATAATATCACTCCGCCAAGCATCATTGTGAGCTGTTTTGGAATGTTTCTTAGTTACAGTACTTTCTGTTACTCCCCCCCCTTTCCCTTTCTCTTTCGCACACTAAGCTCAAGGTTTGCTTTCAACAACACCCTCTTCTCAGAACATTGAGTTCCTAGAATTGTGTATAGACAGTTTCGAATGACATTTGCTCTCTTTTGTTTGCTCTATAGTGTGTTTGTTCCAAAGTGAATATTATTTACAAATAAATATATGCACAAGCAGATTGATTATTATTAATATTATTAACATAATTCAAGATGAAGTACTCAAGCTTTGTGCATCAAGCAGAACAAATTAAATCAAGACTTACTAAAATACGAGATCAATTAAACATTATTTCTCGATGTGAAACGTTAAACCCAATTCAAGTACAAAAGAGTACAATTCTTGGTAAGGAATCAAGTGCTAAAAAGGCAGAATTTGATGCATCCTTGTCATTTAAATAATGTCACAACCCACACTCAAGAATATGATCCAGAAAAAAATTGACGAATTTCAGAATATAATTGCAGATTTAGATGTTGATATCCAATGTACTGTCAGCTTGCTAGTCCCTCCTTTATTGGTTTCCACAAGTGATCACTAAATGAATCAACAAGATCAAACCACTCTGCTGCGTCCAATATTAGATTGCCCAAAATTAATTTAAAACAATTCTCTGGTGATCCCACACAATGGTTAAATATTCGAGTCTCTTTGAGGCCACAATTCACAATAACACGTCTCTGACAGAGGTCGAGAAATTTCAATATCTCTTAAGCTCACTAACATCCGAACCACTAAACATAATAAAGTCACTTCCATTCACTGCAGGAAAAACTACCCAGTTGCTTGGAATTTGCTCAAGAAGAGATACCACAACATCCGATATTTAATTAATCTACACACTGACAATTTAATTGATTACCCAATATTGAACAAGCGACTGTAAAAACTCTTCGCTCCTTCTTATTAACTTAAAATGAGCACTCACAAGCATTATCCGCATTTAAACCCAAAAGGTTTACGAGGAAAACATAATTTTTTCAAACATCTTGATGCGTAAAATTCCTCAAGAGCTCAGAAAAAAATTCGAGAGTAATCGCGCTGATACACAGGTCCTACCAACTGTAAAGTGAAGTGATACTTTTTTTGGAAACTGAGTGTTACACATCTAGAGGCGGCCAATCTATCGCCCCAAACTGTCAGAAAAACCCAAAAGGGTAATGCCAACACACTCATTTTCACGCCATCAGCACCCAGACAAACTAGGACGGTTCTTCTATCCGAAAATACAGGTTCAAATAATCACTGCTCGTTTTGCAAACAGCCAGAGCATAATATTTATAAATGTACGGATTTTCAATCTTTAACTCACCCCTACTTATTCACAGTGGACCGATTCTGGTCCAACTAAACCTTTTGTTGGTCTGTCTTCAACAACTCATAATATTTTACTCCTTGCCACGGCTCTAGTCACATTACTACACCCTCTGGCAATACACAAATTATGCGTGCGATATTGGACTCGGCGAGTCAATCCACGCTGATCACTGAACACTGTGCACAGATGCTGGGCGTAAACGTTACTGCTCAATTCCAGTAACTTTTCAGGGGATATCATCAACTAAAGTGAAACTTAAGGGTGTTACTCATTTAAATATTTCCACAGTGGTGGTATACCATTGGCACACGCTCACTCAGTTTTGATAATTGATAAAATAACCTCAAATATGCCGCAAACTCGCATCTCACCTGATGTAATGAAAAAACTAAAACATTTTGTTCTTGCTGACCTACGTTTAATGAGAGTGGTTCTGTTCAAATGCTAATTGGTGTGACTCTTCGCTCAAACACTCACTGGTGATCTCTATCCACTTGGAAAAGACATGCCTATAGCGCTAGGAACTATATTCGGCTTCGTAGTTATGGGAAGCGCTCCCTCTATTATTGAAGATAACAACCAGCCAGCTTCATCTAATCTTATTACGTTATTATCAACCACTGACAGTGACCTGCACAACTCACTTCAACAGTTCTGGAAATTAGAGGAACCACCCTTTCGAAGGTGGGTACGCGAGATGAGGAAATGTGTGAAAATCAATTCCGCAACACGCAACGCTAGGGACAGCACCGGTCGATATGTGCTTCGACTTCCATTCAAGGAACCTAGGCCATCTTTGGTGATTCATCTTTCAAGCAAAACGGCGTTTTAATGCCCTTGAAGATAAATTAAATTCTCAACCAGCTCTCAAGAAATCATATGGTGAATTCATGGATGATTATCATAAATCTGGACACATGAAATTATTTACCAACACACTCCAAATAATTCCCAACATTACTTTCTACCTCACCATGGCGTACATAAAGAAACAAGTTCTCCCAATAAGCTGCGTGTAGTATTTGACCCCAGTGCCAAAGGCACATCTGGCCTCTCATTAAATGATGTACTTCACTCAGGCCCGAAACTCCAAATATATTTTGCGATATTCTTTTAAACTTAAGGTGTCATAAAATTGTTTTTAGTGCAGACATTCGCCAAATGTACAGACAGATTAAAGTACATCCTGACGACCAAAATTATCAATTGATATTTTGGCGCGAAAATCCAATTTGCCTCTCAAAGTGTACCAACTTACCACTGTCACATATGGTGTACTAGCTCCCCCTTTTCTTGCAATTCGGACTATTTCATAACTTGTTGAGGATGAAGGTCAGGCCTTTCCCAACGCATCCCGTGTGCTACAAACGCAAACATTTGTCGATATCATCACTGGCGCTGACAACTTAGAAGATACACTCTCTCTTCACACAAGAGCTCACAGAATTGTTAAGAAAAGGTGGCTTTGAATTGCGCAAATGGTCTAGTACTCACACCAGGTACTGAGCGCTGTACCTCAGGAGCATCGTGAGTCCCACTTTACTTTCGCACTCTGAACAACCCCTCTATAGCATCCTTGGTCTCAAATGGAAGCCTGACAGTGATGCATTTTCGTATAAGATTGATATAGTTCAACAAGTCCCGACTAAACGTTCAGTACTCTCCACTATAGCTCAAATTTACGACCCGTGTGGTTGGTTGACACCCGTAGTATTCTGGGCCAAATCATTGATGCAACTTCTATGGACATAGGACTATCTTGGGATGAAACTCTACCCGCAGATATTTCTGCAAAATGGGTAAGGTTTTGGAAGAGCTTCCAGCCTTAGAAAACCTCAGCATACTCGGTATCTCTTCTCTACTCCATGTTGATGTCCAATTACATGGATTCTCAGATGCATCTGAGCAAGATTATGCAGCAGCCATCTATCTCAGATGTGTGATTCAAACTCCGAAGTCAAAGTAAATTTGCTTATTGCAAAATCTCGTGTCGCACCTCTGAAACGGATTTCGTTACCCGTCTTGAATTATGTGGAGCTCATTTACTTTCAAAATTAATGCAATACTGTAGAAGCATCAATATCATCTCATTACCACATACATTCAGTTACCGCTTGGACAGACTCACCATTGTACTTGCATGGATACACACTCCACCATACCCTCTCAAGGTATACGTTGCTAATCGGGTTTCTCAAATACAAGAAATGACACCTCCAGAAGTATGGGCTCATGTCCTACCAATCAAAATACAAGTGACGTGGCCTCCCGTGGTGTATCACCTCCCTGCTCTGTAACCACCCTTTGTGGTGGACAGGCCCACCTTGGTTAGCAGCATCCAGCACACAATGGCTCCATTTATGTTCATCTTCAGAATCACATAATCTCCTAGAAACGAAACCCAACCATTAAACATACTTATCTCGACACATAAAAAAGACTGGGATTTACTATTTCGATTTTCATCGTGGTTCACCTTACAGAGAGTTGTTGCCTATATACTACGATTCATCTGTAAACTCAGAAAAGAAGACATTGGTTCTGGGCCTCTCACTCCTAGAGAATTAGAAAGGGCCACCCTTTTAATTGTGAAATTAATCCAAACTAATCATTTCGAAGAAGATATCAATTTTCTCAAACTCGGCAAAAGTTGTAAACCACGATTACAACGTTTAGCACCGTTTCTGGATTCTGAGGGATTACTCCGCGTCGGAGGTAGACTCAAACAATCGCAGTTGCCATACTCAGCTAAACATCCTTAATTTTACCCCAAAAAACATCATATTACATATATTTATAATAGATTATTATCACCACAAGCACCTACATGCAGGCCCACAACTATTTTCAATCCATAATATCCCAAGTTTATTGGATTATCTCGGCTAGGAGCATCATCAGATCTCGCATTTTAAATGCATAAGATGTTTCCGATGCAAGCCAACCAACACAGCCCCTTAATGGGAGATCTACCCGAAGCTCGTATCACTGCCTCACGACCTTTTCTTAAGACGAGAGTGGATTATGCAGGTCCTTTCACAATTAAGTTACATACATTACGGCGATCGCAACCGATAAAGGCATACCCGTGTGTATTTATTTGTTTCACCACCAAAGCGGTACATCTTGAAGTTGCAACAGATTCTCTCACAAACGCTTTTATTGCTACACTAACTCGCTTCGTGTTCGCCGTGGGTTATGCTCAGACATTTATTCTGACTGTGGCACCAACTTCGTGGGAGCTTTTTACTCAATTGAAGAAAATAAGAACAGCATTCCTTAAGAAAAGAAGAATCAAGATCAAATTGACCGAAATTGTCGCAGAAAATGGAATCAAGTTTCACTCCCCACCCTGCCTCGCCACACCAAGGTGGACTCTGGGAAAGCGCTGTTAAGAGTGCTAAACACCCTCTAACAGAGTTTTTTGGCAGCCCAAAAATTGACATTGAAGAATTTATTACACTCACTACCAAAGTTGAAGCTATGCTCAACTCCCGCCCCCTTACCCATTGTCTTCAGATCCGTCAGAGATTGATGCACTTACCCGGGACATTCTCTCATTGGGAACTCTCTCACGGCTCTCCTGAGTCGCATATAGAAGAAATGCTGTCAATCGTCTCAAGAGATGGCAGATAATTCAGGCCCTGTCACACGATTTTGGTCAAGATGGCACCGGGAGTATCTCCATAATTTACAACAACTAATCAAGTGGAATACTCAAAATGATAACCTCAAGAATGGAGACCTTGTAGTAATACATGATTCGGGTTCACCCCCCTTGCTTGGCCTCTTGGGCGAATAGTTTCAACGTCTTTAGGTCCTGACGGCGTGGTACGAGTAGTAACTCTACGTACATCAAGAGGATCCTTACTCGGCCTGCCGTAAAGGTTTTCCCTTTACCTAGTAATTAGGTCTCATTGTGTTCTTGTTTCTTCCTTATTCTTGAACCTGAATGGTTCAACGAGGGGAGGATGTTTAGTACTTATTTCTTTATATTTTATTATTTATTATAACTTTCATCATTGTTTACGTAATTAAATATTTTCTTATATTCATTATTAATTATATAACTCACATTTTTTGGTCTCACCGCCCTTTCTTTAATTAATTATGTTTTATAAGGGTGGTACAATTGCTTTCTCGTGTTTTTACGCGCCTTTCCCTGTTAGTCCACTAAGTGTTTTCCTCAAAGGTGGACGTGCGTTACCACCCCGGCTCAACCTCTCGGTTTCATTTCATGGTTTGCACACTTATATGAAATAACCTCATTCTCATCATAACTTCTAACTGTGCGACTGATCAAAATCCTCAAGTTCATCTCATCACAACCCAGGTAGGGCCTACTTGGGTTACTGCACCACCGGATCTTCAGCATCAGGTAGGATCTCACCATGTCTCTTACGCCACATCAAATAATTAACTCTCTCACTCAATCAACTCAAAACAGTACGTATCAATAAATGAAAAAAAAAATCCAAACAAGTTCTACTTACCTAAGTGTAACAACTATCATTTGAACAGGTTGGATGCAGTCTTCATATAAGTATTTTGACGCTGGATATTATCTTTTAAATGATTGTGTAACTCGTCAAAAGAGTAAACAGACATTCTGAAGTAGTTAAAAACTTGGTTTCATCTGCTCGTAAGTCCTCAAACAACGTATTTAAAATGATCCAAATTTTCTCTTTTCATATTTTATAGGATGCACCCAATTAATTCGTTGATTTATTTTACGACGGCAGCGTCGTCTATACAAAAACCACATCACAACAATACGTTCACGCTCTATTGTGGTTCGGGGAGTGACTAAACACACTCATGGTATAGCCGGACCAAGTGAAAAACCGTAGTAGTGTGAAAGCTCGACAATGACCGGGTACCCGGTACCGGCTAGCCGTATATATGTGAAAAGGCTCCGACTCAAACGGAACTTAAAAGATTCGCCTGGTATATAAAGAGTAAAATATGACTCCATACACATTGTCGTGTATTAAAAACAAGGTCATCGTTAAATCAAGAGCCAGGCAAATAGGGACACACTTGCGACATTCCAAAAGAATGTGATCAAAAGTAAAGGGGAGCATCGCTAAGCTTAAAAATTGGAGGTGGTTTCTCTTAATAAAACCCATGGATCAATGAAGAAACTATGTCTAGCGTGGAGACTCGTAATGATGACCTCCTATTTTTAACTTTCGTCCCGGGTACTAAGACCCACGCGGAACATAAACCTTTGAATCTGGAAAAAAAAAAAAAAAAAGTTACTCAATTTCGCCTCAGGAGAGAGATGGACTGCCTCCTTGGCTGCCCCGTCGACAGTTCATTTCCTGAAAGACAAGCGTGACCAGAGATCTAGCAGAAGATGGACGTAATGTCTAACAAATTTTTTTTTTTTTAATATGCTCGTTTATTATTCTGCACGAAGGATTCCAGGAGTGCAAGATGGACAAAGTCACAAAATACTCATGGAATCCGTGCAGATGACCCTTGGAAACTTCAGCTTTATAGTCATCTGTTGTGGATGTGATTAGATCCCTGAAAGCGAGCGGAGAGGAGCTCGTTAATATATAATATGCAGTGTTGTAGCTTTAGGGAACTTAGCTAGATTCAGATGGCATTTGAGGTAGTTAGTCCCAAAAGATTGACAAGATTTATTGACCTTAGAAATGCCAAAGCGCGGTTGTGATCAAAATATAGCAATTTTAGTAAAAATCTGTGATAGGGGTATGAAATTATAACGTCATCAATTTGGTCACCATGTAATATTTACATCGAGGAATTAAAACGGCTGTGTCTTCTTATTGGCTAAGCGTAGTAAGTTTATTTTTTGTTTGAATTGAAAATAATTTAGTGATTTTTTTTATTATGTAAAAGTCTTACTTTAACATATCAGCTTTTGCCGTTTTTTATGTCGAACTTCAAAAATGGCTATTTTCACCAATACATGCATTTACATTTAAATGCATACCACACATCCCTCTAAAAAACGAGACATCACAACACTAATTGATAATATAATTGTGTTGGAGCGACCTCTGGGAAGGTGTTCTCTCCCGTAAAAATTTAAGCACCACCTGAGTTTGAGCGGTGTGACTGTTAATGTCTAGAGTAGAGACCAATGGCATGGGTCTTGTATATGAGCCCCGTCGTTAATATGGGCCCTTCGTTTTCTAAGTAAGCAGGTCATGAATTCTAGTGTGAGACACTTTAAACTATTAGAAATAGTTACTCAAAGTACTTATAGAGCACGCTGGGTAGTTCCTCTAATGGTGAGTGGTTTGTGGTGGTTTTTTTTTTTTTTTGCTCCTGAAAATACTTACATTTTAACGTGTATTATTTTAATATTATTATTTTACAGATGCCTCGCAAACTCCTTGCACGTCAAAAGAGTCAAAACGAAAGCTATGGAATAAACAAGATATGATTAATGCATTACAGGCGTTGAAAGATAATACAATGGGGTTAAAAAAAAAGCTTCGAAAATATTTTCTGTGCCTTGTGCCACTTTGCAAAGACTCTCTCGTCTTGATTTGCCGATTGAAGAAGCAGTTAAGTTTAAAAGGAAATTGGGGAGAAAGCCCATTATGTCACCCGAAATGGAGTAAGAGCTTGTAAATTATTTACTGGTCATGGAGTCAAAGTTTCATGGTCTTACAAGACAAGATGTGCGTCGTCTATCTTACCAGTTGTGTGAAAAAATAAACATTCGGCATCCATTTTCTCGTGGTGAGGTAGCTGGCCGAGCCTGGTTTGATCATTTTATAGCCCGCCATAAAGATAAACTGTTGAACTTGAAACCATCAGCCACGTCCCTTGCTCGTGCTAATGGGTTTAATAAGGAAGCAGTAAATGTTTTTTTTTGACATACTTGAAGTTTGAGTTACAAAAACATAAATATCCACAAGACAATATTCAATGTCGACGAAACCGGCATATCTGTTGTTCAGAATAAAGTCCCGCGAGTCGTTGGCCTCAGAGGAAAACGGCAGGCAGGAGCATTAACCGCTGCTGAAAGGGGGTCATTAGTTACCGTGTATGCTGCATTAGTGCAGGAGGTATTTTTGTTCCACCCATGTTAATTTTCCCGCTGAAAAATATGACAGAGACGTTAATGAAAGGAGCTACACCTGGCTCCATTGGAAAATGCCACCCATCGGGTTGGATCCAAGGCGATCTCTTTACTGAATGACTTAATCACTTTATCGAGAAAACAAAACCAACAGCAGAAGAACCTGTCTTACTTATTCTTGATGGGCATAACACCCACACTAAGAACATTAATGTTGTAGATATTGCCCCCGCAAAAATCATGTAACGATTTTAAGTCTTCCTCCACACACGACCCACCATATGCAACCATTAGACAGGACCTTCATGGGGCCATTGAAACAGAGAGTGGATGCTAAATTCTAACACCAGACCTCTCGGGCCATACGACATAGCACAACTTTTGGGCAATGCATATCTGAAGTGTCAAACTGGAGAAATAGCCGTCAATGGGTTCTAGGCTACCGGAATCTATTCTTGTAACCGACAGATGTTCAACGACACAGATTTTGTTGCTTCGGCAATTGATATGGACGTGGTTGATCTACAGAGCCTCGAAGAAAACAAAGGCATGAATAATACAGAAAAGGTACAATCACTGACATCTCCTCAGGACGTTAACTCCACTTTTCCCTCTTTCACCAAATCTAATGAACCCGGTCGAGATGCTACACCATGTGCAAAGGACTTGGAAGAAGCCGGCCCTCGGGATGTTCTTTAGTGAAGAAGTCCAATCTTGTATCACCAAAAGATATTTGGCCAATTCCACAACCTAAGAAAGAAAGATGACAAACAAAGGACCAAAGTCTATGAAGGCTGCAAAAATAACATCGTCCCCCTATAAACTTGCATTAGAAGAGTCTGAGAAGAAAAAGGCAGAAAAACAAATAAAAAAGAAGGTAAGAAACAGAATTTTGTTAAGGGAGATGAACCGCCATCGGTGATACAACAAGACCAAAGAAAAAATAAGTCGAAGAAATCTATAAAAAGAAAGCAATTTTCCTAGCTGAAGAATCGGATGAGGAGTTCAACATTGATTCAGACGAGTCTCTTCAAGAAATTGAAATAGGCGTCCTAGTCCTGATAATGATGATGCCGTTTGTATTTTCTGTGAAGGAGTTTTTTTCAGCAGACAGAAGGGGTGAATTGTGGGTACAGTGTATTAATTGTGAACTGTGGGCTCACAATGAATGTGTTGGATGTGAGACATATGCATACATTTGTGATTTTTGCAAGTAAATATGGACATGTTTTTTTTAAGCTGCACTTAACTTTTAACTTCAAATTACACTTATTTTTACTATAAATGTACATTTAAAGATATAACAGAATTAAGTTTAAATAAAAATGTTAATCTTTTAGTTTTAGTGAATTTCTGTTCCTAAGCTAAGGGGTTCATATTACCAGCGCAAGTTCTATTAGTGACCAAGTGTAATAATATTTTGAAAAATATTTTCCATATTAATGTTTTTAAAAAAGATCTTTAATTCCATTGGCATTATGTTAAAACATTCGAAGTGTGTTTTCTGACATTTCCAGATCAATTTAAGAACGTCTGCGATAGTTATGATGAAAAAACAAAGTGGGGGCCCATATATCCACCCTCTCCTATATGTATTAGAGAGATTAACTACGAAATGCCATTTTGTATTTATTTATATTCAGCTAAATATTTGGCTATAAGAGGTCTGATATACCGGAGCCTTTGTGGATAAGTATTATTTACGTTTCTGGTAATACGGGATCTTCTTTTCAACTTTAATCTCTAGGATTTTTTTTCTGCCTTCCATTTCGGACATGCCGAGCCCCAGGCGGAATTCGAAAACCTTGAAATTTTAACCCCAGAACGGGGAGATCACACGGTGCATCGTGGGGATTTCTGTTTTAAATTTGAAAAGGGTTTGGGCCCAAAAACCACGGCCCTTCCTAAAATTTCCCCGGGGCCAATTGACTGCACGTGGGGGTTGGGGATATAGGGAAAAGGACCTCGAGACGTGGAATCCTGCTCGGAACTCCTTTGAAATGGTGGGAATTGGAAATTGATGAGGGATAATCGAATGTTTATTTTTTTGGCCATTCTTTAAAAATGGTTTCTAAAAAATTTGATTTTAACATACTAGAAGTCAAGAATTTCCTCAATGCTCACGGAGTCGTTTTTAAAAATGGGAAAGTTGAACCAGTCCTTTGCAAAACTTTTTTGTGTAACCTATGTAGATGAGCTTAGGGGTCAAACTGTTTTTAGTTTTTGGGTTAAAATTTGGGGAAAGAAGAGACGATTTTCGGACAAAATTTTCCCCCCATTTCACCATCCCAGCCCCTTTTTGGGGACAACGGGTTTTTCAAAGGGAGAGAAGGGGAAAACCCCAATCGAGCCATAACGGGCGCCGGTGTTCAACTAAAACCGAGCCTCCCAAAAGATTCAAACACCCGGCCGCCAGAGTTCGGTAACAGACCGAGAAATTCCAAAGAACTTAAAGAAGGAAGGGATGCCTGCTTTTTTTAATCTAGCCCCAGAATATTCCTAGTTGTTTAAATTTTTGGTTGGGTTAGAAAGCCAATGTTTTTTATGCATATCCCCTCCTTTTTCTCCCTTTTATATCCCCCCCTTCCATGATCTTGGGTTTTTTGTATATATCGCCCCCTTGCTTCAAAAGTGACACAACTCAAAAAAACCTATTTTTTGAGTTATCACTATGAAAGAGTTGCGGGGAAAAACTTCTCGCCCCCCCCAAAATCAAAAGTGTGTTTTTTTAGTTTCCCAAATTTGGCCCCGGGAAAAGCATTTTTTTGTCACTCTTACTGTTTTGAAGGAACTGTGGCAACATTTCAAAAAGGGACATTTTTCGTAATTTTCCCCAAGGTGAACAGGTTGATTTGAGATGTTTAAGATTGTAGTATTTTGTGTTGTGTCATTTTTTGTGTTTTGAAGTTATAAGACAAAAGCAGCTGTATTTCGCCCCTTGAGTCATTTTTAGGGTTAGGGTAAGCATAATTTGTTTGTATAGTTCAAATTATGCCACTTTTGAAGAATATTCAGGGAATTTCGAGTTACGCCACTTTTGAAGAAAAAACATGAATGTTCTTTTTTTCTGTTTTTTGGGTAAGGAAAAAAAGGTAGCTTTTTCCCAAAGTGAATCATTATTACTATCTAAAGTAACCACCAATACTGCTGATTAGAATGTAAGGTTTGTACCAAATTCTAATGGGCTTATTGTTGATATTTTGAGTTATGTTTACTTTAGGTAATAATTTAAAAATTGTTTTGAAAATTTTGTTTAGTTTTTTGGAAGAATTATATCGTGATATTTGAGTTATGTCACTTTTTAAGGATTTTATTATTTCTAGAGGTTGTGCGAAAAAGCCCCTTTTTTTCGAATTGAATAATTTCTAATCGAGTAGTAAAAATTTTTAAGAATTACAGAATAATGTATTAGAAAAAGGGGTGTTTTTCTTTTATGGGGAAATTTATTTTAAATTCCCTATAATAGTTTTGAAATTGAATTGGTTTTTAAAGTAGTTTTTGGCAAAAGGCAGGGAAAAAACACCCTCATAAATGTATTCTCCCCCCTTCCCCCTCTACTTCTTTCCCCCTTTGCCCCCCTCGTACTTCTCCTTTCCCTTTCCCCCTTTTTATACTTATTCCCCTTCCCTTTATACTATTCATATCTACATGGGATATTTTCTCCCCTTTCTTTTGCGGGATTGAAAACAGTTTCACTTTTTTCCCGTACAAAGTTGTTGACATTGACAAGTTACAAACCCACTCCTTTTTGCTCTTACCCCAAAAAAAAGATTATAGGTAGTAACTATTTCCATTATTTTCAAAAACCCCACTCATCTTCTCTGGCCCCCCTTTACCTTTTAACTCCCCCTTTTACCTTAAAGTTATTGGCGTTTTCTTTACTGTTGATATGGCTCACGGGTTGTTAAAGGGAATCCCCCTTTCCCCCAAACAATTTATAGTACAAAAGGGAAAGTTATGGCTCAAGGGTTTGTTAACATGGGAATCCCCCTTCCCCCAAAAAAATTTATAGTGCAAAAGGGCAAGTATTGACCCTCCAACATCAGTTACTTGTCAGGTTCAAGCTGGGAAAATAAAAAACAAGTATTTTTGGGGCTCAGAGATTTTTTAAAGGACATAACAGCTTTCGAACCCTTGGTATTCGGCATTTGTATTCGGTGTCCAAAAAGGATATTCGGTAAAAATTTATTTTTCGAAACTGTTTTAAAAATTTTTGAAATACTGCACACCCTTAATTAATTTGGTTTGGGGTATTGACACAGAGTTTTTTCTTATTCAAAGCCCGCCATAATTTAGCTTCCATCAAAACCGTGCCCGCCCAAAATTTTACGAATTTTGGGAACCTAAAGTACATAGTGGGAGAAGAAATTTCCCAAAAATTCCCAAAATACCCCCGCCCGTTTCACAGAATGAAACATTTTACAATCCAACCCCAAGTTGTATTCAAAAAAAAGAACATTTGGCCCAAAAACCCTCAAAGATTTGCATTTTCCCGGGAAGAACTCTCAATTCGGGCCAACCATAGGTATTTTGGGTAGAAGAAGCCCCTCTCAATGCTACAAACACAGATTGTGTTGAAAAAAGAGAAAGCAAAACTCAGAAACTAATTGATTTATAAAGGTACGAATAAAAAAGATAGTAAAATAATGAGCAACCTGATCAGGAAATTCATCAGTCATAGTGGGAAAACATTTACAGAAACAACTTTTTCTGATACCAGTTCTGAACCAGGGTTGGGGGTAATATTTTTGCTGTTTATGTAGTTGAATGTCCTACTCGCCCCTTTCGTTTGACGAAATTGAAAAAACAAAAATTACTGTATATTCCCGTGGGAACAGTAACGATTTTTGTGAATTAGAAAATAATTCAGAAGAAGATCCGGGAAATTTCACTGGCAGTTTATCCAGTGGAAGTAGTTCTGACGGGTTTTAGATTGGGAAAAAATTTATTCCCCGCTGAAGTTGAAATTTTAGGAGAAGAAAAGGAAGAAAAGGGGAAAGGAAACCTGAAAGCTGGGGAGTTAAAAATAAAAGAAAAAATCGGGGAAAAAATTCTGGAAAAGCATACGTGCCCGTACTCAAAAACGAAGAAAAAATTTCAAGCAAGGAAAGTTGTCCGCCATGTGGGAAGTTGTTTGATTACGTGTAGGGGTAAAATAAATGATTTCCCGTTTCCCAGAGGAAATTTTCAATAATTTTTGGAAATCTTTTTTTGGAAATTTACAAAAGGTAAAGAGAATTCATAGTTTCGCCCCCAATCCCAAAACCAAAGTATCGCTACCCCCAAACATGCAAAAATTTTAAAACCCCCAATTTAGTTTTCTTTTTGAGGT
>JBCFYV010004324.1:0-22334 GCA_039000515.1 Timema cristinae | reverse complement strand
CTTTTTGGGGGAATCTTCCGTGTCTACATAACAGGTTATAGCGTGTGAATTCCCAGTGTCTAACACACAGGGTATAAAATTTTAAGTTTCCCCCCTGCATAATCACACATGGTTATAGGTGAGGATCTCCCATTGTTTTACATCACCCCTGGTTATAGACGGTGAGATCTTCATGTCACATAACAGGGTTTATAGCTGAGGACCCCCGTGTCATAATCAAAAATGGTTTTGAGTGTGAGTTTCCCCCCAATGTTATACTCAATTTGGTTTAAAGAGGTGTGATTCCCGTGTCATACACAACTGGAATATGCTTGAGGATCTCCCCATGTCATAATCAACATTTTTAAGAGTTGTTTTCCCCCCAGTGTCAACATCAACATGGTATATAGACTTGAGAGATCTCCCAGTGTCTACATCACACTTGGTTTAGACGTGAGAGATTCCCCATTGTCATACATCACACTGGTATATAGACGTGGAGATCTCTCTTGTCATACACAACAGGGTTTAAAAACTTGATTTTCCCCCCAGTGTCATTTATACACAGGTAATAAACTTGAGAGATCCCCCCATGTCAAAATCCAATGGATAAGAGTGAAGACCCCCCATTGTAAATTCCTCCAAAAGGGTATATAAGTGTGAGATCTTCCTTGTCATACATCAACGGGTTTTAGACTTTAGAGATCCCCCAGGCAACACCCCAACATGGTTTAAGACGGGAGATCTCCCCAATTTATACATCAATTATGGTCTAAGACGTTGTGATTCCCCAGTGTATAATCACACATGGTTAAGATTTGAGAGTCTCCCCTGTAAAATCACAATGGTATATAGACGTGTGTTATTCCCCATGTAATACATACACTGGTTATAGACTTGAGAGACCCCCAGTGTTTTACATCACCCTGGTATATAGACGTGAGAGTCTCCCATTGTAACTCACACGGGTTTTTAAACTGTGGATCTTCCCCAATGCATAATAACACATGGTCTTGGGACGAGTGAGATCTCTCAGTGTCATACACACCTGGTATAAAGGGAGAGATCTCCCCATTTCTACATCACATGGTATATAGCGTGTGAGTCCTCACGTGTATACATCAACGGTTTAGGTGAGAGATCCCCCCATTGTCATACTCACACAGGATATGAGTGTGAGATCCCCCCAATGTTATACATAAATTATGGTCTATGGGGTTTTGGATCCCCCAGTGTCATACATCAAAATGGTTTATAGACGTGTGAGACCCCCCATTCATACATCCACAGGTCAATGATTGAGATCTCCCATTTTCTACAAACACGGGTTTATAGACGGGTGAGATTCCCCAGTGTCTAATCACACTGGTCTTTGCTTTGGATCCCCCCCAGGGTCTACATCACACATGGTTATAGACGTGTGAGATTCCCCATTCATACCACCATGGTCTATAGACGTGTGAGATCCCCCCGTTATACATCAAAAAGGTCTATAGACGTGTGAGATCTCCCCCATGTTTTCATACACTGGTTTATAAAAGTGTGAGATCCCCCAAAAATTTTCACCCAATTATGGTTATGAGGGGTTTGTGAGATCTCCCCATTGTTTACATCAATTAGGTCTAAGCGGGGTTTATCTCCCCGGTATACTCCACTGGTTTTTAGATGTGAATCCCCCCAGGGTCTAATAAACTGGTTTTGGGACGTGGAGATCCCCAATTTTATACATCAATTTGGTCTATAGCTTTGTGTATCCCCCCAGGTCATACATCACACGGGTCTATAGCTTGAATCCCCAGTGTCATAACCACATGGTTTTAGACGTGTGAGATTCCCCAAATGTTATACATCAATTAGGGTCTATGCGTGTGAGACCCCCCAGTGTCAAACTCACACAGGTCTATGGTGGATTTTTCCCCCAGTGTCCTACTCACCCATGGTTTATAGACGGGAGATCTCCCCAATGTTATACATCATTAGGGGTTATGAGTTGATATCTCCCCGGGTATACATCACATTTTGGTTTATAGGGTGTGGATCCCCCCCAGGTTACAACACGGTTTATAGACGTGTGAGATTCCCCAGTGTCATACTCACACATGTCTATAGAGGTGGTCCCCCCAGGTCATACATCAAAATGGCTATAGCGTGTAGATCTCCCCTTTGTCATACTCACCTTGGTTATGATTTGAGATCCTCACGTGTCATACATACCCAGGGTTATAGCGTGTGAGATTCCCCAATGTTATACATCAATTAGGGTTTCTTTTAGACGTGGGAAACCCCCCAAATGTCTTTCACCCCACGGCTAAAACGGTGGTTCCCCAGTTCATACATTCACTTGGTTAAAAACTTTTAACCCCCCCCAAGGTTTAAAAATTTTGGGGTCATAAGTGTATCCCCCCCCGTGCATACTTCCACAGGGTTTAAAAAACTTTTTTGAGACCCCCCCATGTAAAAACATCAACATTTTTATGACTTGTAAATTCCCCCCCATGTATCATCACCAGGTCAAAAAAAGGGGGGAATTTCCCCCCAGTGTAACCCACCCCCAAGGTTATAACTGTGAATCTCCCCTTTGTCATACATAAACGGGTTTATAGCTATGAATTTTCCCCTGCCCAAAATTCCCGGGTTTTAAAACCTTAATCCCCCCAAATTTTCTCCCAGGGTCTAAACCCGTTAGATCCCCCCATTTCATACATCCACAGGGTTTTAAATGGGTGTAAACCCCCCATGTTCCCTAAAAAAAGGGTTTTAGACTGGGGTTTCCCCCCAATGTTATACATAATTTTGGGGCAAAAATTTTTGAAAAATTCCCCGGTCAACTTCCCCCTTTTTTTAAAAGACGTGTAAATTCCCCAATGTTATACATAATTATGGTCAAAAAATGTGATATCCCCCCTTGTCATACACACACTTTTTTTTTAAAGGTGAACCCCCCCCGTGTTAACACACCTTGGCTAAAATTTGTTTTCCCCTTTCCATACTCCACTTGGTTATGACTTGAAAACCCCCCGTGTATACATCACCGGTCTAAATTTTGGTTTCCCCCCGGGTATAAACCCAAACTTTTTTTAAAACTTTTTAATCTCCCCAGTGCCCATTTATACCACAGGGTCTATAGAGTTGAGTCCCCATGTCATACAAAACCAAATTTTTTAGAGTGTGAGTTTCCCCCTGTCTCTCCCCAAAAATGGTTTAGGCAAAAATTTTCCCCCCAATGTCAATAAAAAAAGGTTTTTAGAGTGTGTTTTCCCCCCTCAGTGTAAAACATCACAAAAGGTTTGAGGGAGGATCCCCTTTCATTAAAAAATCAATAAAAATTGAGTTGAAAAATACAAATTTATTTTTTAAGTGTTTTCTTAAAATTCTTGTGTAATAACCCCTTTTGGGGTCGTTTTGAATTTGGGGGGTTTTTCCCCCTTTTTTTCCCCGACGAATTTTTTGGTGCATTCCCCCAAGGGATTTTTGCCAATGTTCACCGGGGGGGACACAAAAAACCCCTTTCCCAATCTTTTTTTTTTATGGGAAGGCCCTTTTGGAAAAATTTTACCGGGTTTTTTTTCCCCTCATTATACAAAATTTTAAAACCATGCGTCTTTTTATAATATTTAAATATTTAAAAAATTTAATCTAGAAAAAAAAAAACCCTTTAAAAAAATTTTCATGTTTATTTTTCAAAAATTTTCATATTAAATTGGGTATTATAAAATTTAATCCAATTTTGGAAAATCAATTTAAAGGGTTTTTTTTAAAATTTTTTTATTAAAGGTTGGGGGAAAATTTTTCAAAAACACAAAGTTTTTTATAATAAAACTTTTAGTCTTTTAATAAAAATTTTGACAAAACTAAATGTTCTCGACAAACCCCAAATTTAAAATTTATCGAAACCCCCAAACCCCAAATTTTCCAGGACCCCTTTTTCCCCCTTGACGGGGGTTGATAGTGATTTTTGGGGGAACACGGGCCCGGGGGTTTGTTTTAAAAACCTACCCGGTATCCGGGATAAAACGGTAAACGAAAACATCAGCAACCCATTTTCACTGGGATGGTTAAAAAATTAACAAAAAAAGTTTTATTCCCCCTTTTTTTATTTTTTGGAAAAAAACTAAAATTCCTTTTGGGTTTTTTTTGTAATTGGGTTTAAAAAAAAGTTTTTGTGCAAAATTTTAAATTTTTAAAAAGGTAATGAAAAAAACCCTAATTTTTAGTTTTTTTTTTAAAACGGGGAGTTTTAATTAATTTTAATTTTAAAACGGGGAAAAAAATTAAAAAAACATTTTTAATCTTTATTTCCATTTTTAAATTTTTTTGCCCAAAAATTTTTAATTTTTAAATTTTAAAAATGTTTCACTCTTTCCAACGTTTGCAAAATTTTTTTTAAAAAAAATTTAAAAAGATATTAAATACAAGGGGGCCACCAGTCTGGGGTTTTCCCCCCCATTTAAAAAACAATTTTTTTTGCCCTAAAGTTTAAAAAATTTATTTTGGTGACCCCTAAGTAAAAAAATCGACTCAATCCAATCCCAAAAAAATTTTTTCCCTTTTCACCCCTTTCCCCCTTTGGAAAACAAAAAACCACTCCTGAAACCCCCAAAAATTTTATTTATGATAATGATAAAAATAAAAAAAAAATTTTGCCACAACCTTTTTAAAAAATTAAAATTTTGGGGGGTTTTTTTCAATTTTTTTAAATACGAAAAAACTTTTTTTTTTTTAATTATAGCAAGGGGAAATCTAGGCCACCAACCACACCCCTGTGGCTACAAAGACCAGAAAAAACCCCAAACAAAAAACCCACACGGGCAAAGGGACCCCAGAAAAACCCAATCAAACCCCAAACACGAAATTCGGGGACCCGAAAACCCCAAAAACAAAAAACCCCCAAAAAGGTACGGGGTAGGAAAAACCCCCCCCAAAAAACCCCAAAAAACTGGGGGCCCAAAACCCCAACCAATCCAACCCCCACGAAACTAAGGGAGCCCAAAAAACCCCCAAATCAAACCCCCAAAAGGAAGGGGAGCCTAAAAAAACCCCAAAAAGGCTAGGGAGCCTGGGGGAAAAACCCCACAATCCCAGGGGCCCACAGGGACCCCGAAAAACCTACACGGCCCGGGGGCCAAAAAAACCTAAACCGGGGGTTACGGGGAGGGGGGGAAAACCCAAAACCCCAAAACCCCCAAAAAGGGGAAAAGGGGGCCAGAAAACCCAATCCTTCCCCCGGGGCTGGGACCCCCGAAAACCCAATCACAACCACCGGGGTAGGGGGGCCCCAGAAAAACCCAAAATTCAAAATTTCCACCCAAGGGCAAAGGGGGGTCTAGAAAAACCAAAATCCAACCCACACACAAGGGGGCCCCAAAAAACCCAAACCCCACAACCCACAAAAGGAACGGGGGTCTAGAAAAAACCCCCAAACCAACCCCCAGGGGGTACGGGGAAAAAAAAAACCCAAACCCCCAAAACCCCAACACAGGTCGGGGGGCCTAAAAAAACCCCAAACACAAACCACAAAAGGGGGTGGGGGGTCTAAAACAACCAATAAAATTTCCCCAAAAGGGAAAGGGGGTTCAAAACCCCAACCCAATCACAATCCCCCACAAGGAAAGGGAGTCTAGAAAACCCAAAACAAACCCCCCAAAAAGGGGTCCCGGGGACCAAGAACAACCAACCCCAACCCC
Organism: Timema cristinae; assembly: GCA_039000515.1. Classification (NCBI taxonomy): domain Eukaryota; kingdom Metazoa; phylum Arthropoda; class Insecta; order Phasmatodea; family Timematidae; genus Timema; species Timema cristinae. The sequence continues at coordinate 16,671 of JBCFYV010004324.1, read as the reverse complement.
CCAAAAAGAGGCAAAAGGGGCCCTTTTAAAAACCCAAACACAACCCCAAAAAAGGCTACGGGGAGTTAAACCCCCCCAAAACAAAAACCCACACGGGGGAAAGGGGACCAAAAAAACCCCAAACCCCAATCCCCCGGGGGAACAGGGGGGTAGAAAACCAAAATCAAAAACCCAAAAAAACCCAGGGGGCCTAAAAACCAATCAAAACCCAAAAAGGGGGCTACGGGACCCTAGGAAAACCCCCTCAAAACCACACCAAAGGGGACCCCGAAAAACCCCCCCAAAACCCCAACCCACACAAATACAAGCCAAACCCCCAAAACAAAACCCCAAAAGAGGCTACGGGGGCCCAAAAAAAACCCCCACGGGGCCCCGGGGGGGCCTGGGGCCCAAACCAAACCCCATAGGTCGGGGGGCCTAAAAAAACCTCACAGGCTACGGGAGCCAAAAAAACCCACACGGGGCACGGGGACCTGGGAAAACCAACCACAACCCCCCCCGGGCCCTCAGGGAGCCAAAAAAATCAAAACCCACGGGAAAGGGGGGGCCCAAAAAAACCAATAAATCCCCACGAGGTACGGGGACCCTAAAAAACCCAAAAAACCCCCAAACCACACAATTACGGGGGGTTAAAAAAACCCAATCCAACCCACCGGGGGAAAGGGGGGCCCCAGAACAACCCCCCCCCCCAAACCACACAAGGCAAGGGAGCCCTGAAAAAAACCAAAACAAACCCCACACAGGAAAGGGGCCCCCCGAAAACCAACCCCAAAAACCCAACGGGGCACAAGGGCCCTAAAAAAAAACCCCAAAACACAATCCACACAACAAGGGAGCTAAAAAACCCCAAAACAACCCACACGGGGACGGGGAGCCTAAAAAAACCAAACCCACAGGGTAAAGGGGACCTGAACAACCAATCCAATCCACAAACTACAGGATCTAAAAAAAACCAATCACAACCCACAAGGTACGGGGGTTTTAAACAAAATCACAACCCCCAAAAAGGGAAAGGGGGGCCCTAAAAAAACCCAACCACAACCCACACGGGGAACGGGCCAGAAAAAAACCAATACAATCCACACAATTTTCGGGGGTTTTGAAAAAAACCCAAACAAAACCCCAACGAGGTCGGGGGCTAAAAAACCCAATCACAATCCCCCCGAGGCTCGGGGAGCCTGGAAAACCCAAAACAACCCCCCCAAACTGGGGGGCCCCAAACCCAACCAATCAAAACCCAACGAGGTCAGGGAGCCAGGAAAACCCAATCACAACCCACACGGGGCACGGGGGGCCCCTAGAACAACCAATCAAAAACCCCCAGGGGTTTGGGGCCCAAAAAAAAACCCCACGGGGCTAGGGGGACCGGACAACCCCAAAACCCCACAGAGGCAAAAAGGGGCCTAGAAAACCCCCGGGGAAAGGGAGCCTAAAAAAAACCTCACGGGACGGGACCTGGAAAACCCCAACCCCCAAAAACCACCGAGGTACATGGAGCCAAAAAAACCCAAACAAAATCCCACGGGGCTACAGGGGGCCCCGAAAACCCAAAACAAATTTTCCCCAAAAGGGGGAAAGGGGGCCCAGAAAAAACCCAATCACAACCCAAAAAAAGGTACGGGGAGTTAGAACAAAAAATCACCCCCCAAAAGGGCACGGGGACCCAAACAACCAAAAAAAACCCACAAAAGGGGAAAAAGGGATCTAAAAAAACCCTCACAACCCCCCAGGCTACGGGGAACCTAAAAACCAACCCAACCCACCAAAGGGTACGGGGGGTTTAAACAACCTCAAAACCAAAAAGGGAAAAGTTAAAAAAACCCAAAAAAAACCCCAGGGTGGGGGGCCCTAAAAAACCCCAAACACAACCCAACAAGGTACATTTAAAAACAACCAACCACAACCCCCGGGGGTACGGGAGCCCGGGAAAACCCAAACCCAAAAATCCCAAAGGGGGGGACCCCAAGACAAAAAAAACCCCCTCCCCCCCAAGGGGTCAGCACCCTGGGAAAACTTTAAAATTTTCCATTTTTTTAATCTTAAAAGGCCCCAGTTTTTACATTTTTGGGGGAATGAAAATTTTAAAATTAGCCCAGAAATTTATTCCCAAAGCTAAAGAAAAGTTTGGGGGTTTCTTTTTCTTCTTTTTTTAAATCTTAAAAAATTTTTTGTTTTTTTTTTTGGGGGTGAAAAATGATTTTTTCTTTTCTAGATTAAAAAATTTAAAAATATATTTTTATTATTTAAAAATAAAGCGGGGAAAAAAAAAATGTTTTCAAAAAAAACTTTTATAAAATCATTTTTCCCTTTTTCCCGTTAGTAACAAAAGAAAAAACTAATCAAAAAACCCCTTTCCCCTTCACCTCGACAAGACATCTTTGAATTTTGGGGAATGCCGGGCCTCCACCGGGGGTTCTTTCCCACGTTAAACTGTACCCTTTTTCATTTCATCTCAAAATTCCCCTACCATTACCATTACGAAAAGTGCTATAACCCGAAGGGGAAAGTAATACGGGGTTTCTAATAATAATAATATTGATTTGGGGTTTACCCCCCCCAAATCCCCCTTTCAAAAGAAATTTAGTGTTTTTTAAAACAATACTTGATTTAATAAAATTCTTTTTTGTAATTCGCCCTTCTTTTTCCCAAAACTTTTTCCATGACTATCTAAAATAAATTCATTTTACACCACTACCCGGGTTTTATTTCAAAATAATTTTTGGGGTGAAAAACCATTAATGAAAGCTCTTTGGTTTGGGTGCATGTTTGGGGTAAAGAGGGGCGTGGCCCGACCCCCTTTTTCAATGTTCCCCAAATTTTGGTGAAAGGTTCCCCCGTAGGGACTCTGGATACAAACCAGCGGGGCTCCCCATACCATGCATTTTGAAAAACCCTTGAACGTCAGGGTTTTTTTAAATTTTTCCAATATTACCAACAATGAAGAAATTTTTCACGTAAAATTTTTTTAAACCGGGGGAGGGGGGTTTTCAAAATTTAATTTCTGCCTTTTTTAGGGTTTTTTGACAAAACAAGAAAAAAACAGAATATAAAAAATTCAAATGTGAAAGGGTCTTTAAAAAAAATAGTTTGCTATCTGTTCTTTAAAGTAAAGGCAAAAAAGCCCAAAGGGGAAAAGGGCCCAATAAAAATGTTTTTTCCCTGAACACTTCAAAAAATGAGTCAAAAAAAAAAATAAAAAATGAAGAGGATTTTTTTAACCACTGACAGCTTGCAGTTAAAAATTTAATAGTAAAAAAATTTTCATTTCCCATTTGGCCAATTTTAAATACATTTAAAATTGTACATTTTTTTGGTTTAAAAACCATTGTATTCTCGGGAAGGGAGCACACAAAAAAACTTCAAAACTTTTTTAAACTTATTTCTTTGTTTTATTTTCTAAAAATTTTTAAAAAAGTAAAATTTAATGAAACTACTTTTAATTTTTTTTTTTTCTGTTTTCAAAAATAATAAAGTTAAAATTTTTGGGGCACATTTGTGGATTTGAGAGCACGATTACAAACCAGTGTGTAATTTTGTTTTTTGTAAAGGAAAAAGAAAACTCTTTTTTAAAAAATAAGCCACATATCGAGTTTTAAAATTTTTTGAATGATTATACCAAAAACTTTTAAACATTTCCTCGACACGTTGAAACGAGACGAAACTAAAAAAGGGGGGTGTCCCCGTAAGCGCCAGCTTTGCGGGGGGAAAACCTTAAAGGTCGAAACATTTAGACCGAGACTTGTAAAAAAAAAATTGAAATTTCTTTATCAAATAATATATACATCCAATGTGTTTTAAAAAATTTCCCCCCCATTGAAATAAAAGGGGTTTTTAAAAACCCCCCTGCGCCACCCGGGGGTAATTTTCCCCAAAACAGTTGGGGCATTCTGACCACCACTGATTATTATCATTTTAACCTTTCAGGGGAATAAAGGGTTAAACTTTTCCAAACCCACAAAAAAACCCCACTACACACACACAGAAGGGGGCATTTAAAAAATTTTTAGGAAAAGAATGACATCATATATAAATACAAAAATATTTTTTATTATTTTTAAATTTCTATAAATATACCTTTCCTTTTAAAATTTTAAATTTTTTAAAAAAATATGTAAACCAAAATTTATTTCTAAAAAAAATTTTTGGGAAAACGGGTTTAAAAATTTTAATATATTTTTATAAATTAGAGTAACATTAAAATTAAAGTTTTAAAAGATCCACCATCTAAAGATTATAAGTGGTACAGCATTTAAAGTCAAATAATTGTGTGTTACAAAATGTTATTAAACCCAAAATTTTAAAATTTTATTCATTGAGAATGAAAAAAGTTTTTTAAAAAACCTTTAAATTTAAGGTTTGGGAAAATTTTTTTTGATATCTCCGTTTTTTTTTTATTTTTTTTATCATAAAAATTTTTAAAAATAGAAGTAACGCCCCGGAAAATTTACAAAAAAGGGGGGGGGGTAGGCCCCCCGTCCCCCCATTATGAATTTCCCCACTGCACACACAAAATTGGTATTTAAATATCGCCATTGGGGGTTTTTGAAGATTCACCACCTTTTAAAAGATTTTAAAAAAATACAACCCTTACTTACACCACTTTATACATTAATTTTAAAAATTGGGGTTTTCCGTGTGGCAGTAAATTTGGGTTCATTTCGGTCTCGCCCCCAATATTCCGTGAATTGGGGCCCGTTGTGTCCTTGCTTGAGAGCTAAAAACTTGAAATTTGGGAAGCAATGGCCCCCCCTTTTCTGTAAGTATTTTTGCTGGGGCCCCGCTCGAAGGTTTTCCCCGCAACAGGAGTGGGGAACCCAGTCCCCTTTGGTGGTGTGTTCGCTTCTTTGGATTTCCATCACTGCCCCGGGATCCCCGTTTTTGGGATGCGGTTAAAGGGGGAAAACTTTTGTTAAATTTTTTTTTAACTAATGTTAAAAGGGTCATCTTTTTTACGTAGAAAAAGGGGTTTACGTATCCAATGTAATGCCCAAGGGTTTTTTATGAACATACTTTTTCAAAAAATATTATTGAAATAAATGGGGGAATTTAACCCCCTCACTAACAACAATAGTCCAATGCAGGGATTAGACAATACAACCGTTGAATTTGAAACGTACCCCCCCAAAATTGAGAATAGGGGAAGGGGTTCTTCCCAAAAAAAACGAACATCGTATTCCAGAAGACTGGACATCCCCGTCCCGTTTTATTTATTTTTAAACAAATTTGCTTGGGTTTTAGGGGCCAATATTATTGTGTTGCAATTAATTTAAAAGGAAAAAAAATAAAGTTATACATCAAACCCTTTTTTGATTCTTTTAATAAAGGGATGGTCGGGCAAAATATTCCCCCCAGTTTTAAAATCAGAACCAAAAAAAAAAAAATTTTTTAAAAAAACGGTACATATCCCTTAAATTGGGTTAATTCGTTTTTCAATAATTTTGTTTTATGAACGTTATTTTATTTTTTTAAATTATTTTTTTTATTATTATTATTGCACCGCGCCCTTACTCCCCTTGGGTTATACGCACTTACCTAATTGAAATTGGTAGGGGTTGTTTAGGAATGAAAGGGAAGGCCCCACATCTAACGGGGAAAATCCGAACCAGGGTGGAACCTGGCTTTCCCCACATATATAACTTTTAGAAATTTTTTGAGTGACCCTTTAAAGGAAAAAATTATTTTTAAAAAAAATTATTAACAGACAAATAACTTGGCCATTTTTATTTTAAAAGGGAAATTAACAAAAAAAAATTTCTTGCAAAATTTTTAAACAAGGTGATAGTAATTATAAGCAATTCAATGAAATTATTATTATTTTTAAATTTATTATTTTTTATTACAAAACCACGTCTTCTAACCGTTCGGGTTATCCCCTTTTTCACTAATTTGTAAGGGTTAGGGTTTTTTGTGAATAAAAAGGAAAAGGCCTGGAAATTCCCCACTTTAAACAAAAAAGTCTTGTCAAGGTAAAGGAAAGGGGTTTGGGCAATCGGAAAATTTTGTGCCGGGACCAAGGTTTTAACCCCCGGGAAACCATCAGCACTTTTAAACCCTGACCCCCTTACCTCTAGCCCGCCAGGAAAAAGCATAAATTTTTTTAAATTTTAATTTAATGGTTCACGGGCTAAAAAACTCACCCGGGGCCTTTTTTAAATGTTTTTTTACTTTTCATTTTTAAAAGAAAAGTAGTTATTGTTGGGGCTGAAATTAAAATAACTAGACATTCATAAAATGAACACAAAAATACTAATTTTTTTTATTTTTTTAAAAAATATTTTTATAAATTTTTTCCATTCTGTTTACATGTAAAAAAGGGTTTTGATTCGGGCATTTATCATACTTGTTTACAAAAAAAAAATACCAAAAATGACTTATTTTTTTTTATTTTTTTTGAAATTTAAAAAAACAAAGATTATGAAATATTACTAAATAATGGAAATTTATATAAAAAATTCCCCAAAAAATTGCCCAAATACGTATTGCGGGGAAAAAGGTGGGGGGTTATAAAAAAACGGGCTTTCATGAAACATTTTTCATATTTTTAAAAAATTAAAACTTAAATATCAGAAAAAAAAAACCCCCAAAAAAAAACCGTACCCCTTTGGGACAACCCAACCAACATCAAAAAAATAGAAAAATTAAGTTTTTTTTGGGTTGGGTTGGGGTATGGGGAAGAAAGTGTTGGTTTTTTTTAAATTGGGCCCAACACACCCCCAAATTTCCCCCAAAAAAGTTTGAAAACAAATTTGGGGGGAAATTTTTGTTCCAACTTTGATCCTAAATTGCAAAAGTTTGAAGACCACGAAAATTTTTTTTGGGGTTTAAAACAAAACAATGGTTAGTTAACAAAAGTTGGGATTGCAAAATTACAATGACAAACTAGTTTTTTATTACAAAAACTTAATTGGTTTTTTCCCCTTAAGGAACTCGTTCAAGTTAAAAATTTAAAGTGTTGTTTCAAAAACGAAAATGTCACATTTTGGCAAAATAAAATTTTAAAGTATAAAAAGTTTTTTTTTTAGTCACCAAACAGTTTGGAAAAAACCCCTTTCTCAAAAAACAAAAAAAAAACAAAAGTGATTCTGTGTGGAAAAATTAGATACAGTAATAAAAATTTTACTGTAATAAATAAGTAAACTTTTATATATTCAAAATGCTTTGTCGGAAAGTGACTTTTTTCCACTTAAGTAAAGAATAAAAAACCAAAAAAAAGGGAAAATTGTCAAGTTTAAAAAAAAAAGTCAGCGGTTTCGCACTTAATAACAAAAAGGGGAATTTTTTATAAAGGAAAAGAAAATAAAAAAATTGCAAGCTAGAAACTAAAGTGTCCTTTTTTAAATATACGGGACACTTAGAGATGGGGGAAAAACAATCAATCAATATCTAGAGTGGCTGCTACCAAGTCATCTGAAACGGGCACACACCGTAGTGTAAAAGTAACAATATTAGATGGCTTCCCTTTTCATTTTAAAACTGCACACACCGTGATGTATCAAAAAATTAAAACTAAGTGATTTTTTCCCAAAAGTCATCTGAAACTGCCACACTGGGGTGTATAAAAGAATATATCAAGTGGGGCCCCCCCCCCAAAATCATTAAACGACACCTTTTAATTTTAAAAGTAACATATCTAGAGTATGTAAAAGTCATTGAAATGCCACACTCGTGGTTTTCCCAAATAAAAAATTTTGGTGATGCTCCCAAAAGTCTTGAAATGCCCCCTCTTAGTGTAAAAAGTAAAAAACTAGGGAAAAGGTGTTTCCAAACCCCTCTGAAATGACACCCCCGGGAGGGGATAAAAAAGCCCCCCTTTAAAAAACCAAAAGGAATTTTTTTCAACCCCAAGATTAAAAAAATTTTATTTTTTGGTACTTAAACCCAAAAACGGAAAAACCCCAACAAACTACTCCGACCCAGAGGGGGGAACCCAACAGCAGGGGATGTAAAAAATTTTTTTTATTTATTTTTTTAATCACAAAACATACAGATAAAAAAATTTTTCGGAACAAATTTTTTTAATTTTAAATGTACCCGTTTCAATTTTTTTCCCCGTACTTTTTAAAAATCTTTTTATTATTTTCCCCATAAAATAAATTTCTTTAAAACCATCAAAACGGTTTTTTTTAAAAGGGTATAGTTTTTCCGACGGGAAACACCTTTTTAAAAATTTTAAAATTCTACAAAAACAACACGTCTTGTCAAATCAAAATTTTAATTTTTTCGGGGTCAATAAAAATTTCTAAACTGAAAAGTAATCAAAAATTTTAAATTTTTTTAAGCCATTTTTAAAAAAAAAAAAATTTTTTAATTGACTGCACTTTCATAAAAAAAATGAAATTTTTTTTTCCTGAAACATAATGTCGTTTTGGGCATGGGGTTTTAAAGAGTTCCCCAAACAAAAAAGGGGTAAATTCCCCCCCCCAAAAAAACCCTTGCCCTGTAAAACCCGCCACCCAAAAAAAAAATGAATAAGCCCTTTCGAAAACCCAAAACACTATCTATCCCGGGGGCCCGAAACCCGACCGGGGGAATCCCCCAGGAAAAATTGACGTGTTTTTTAAATTATTGGTTTTTAAAAAATTTACCGTTTAAACGTATCCCAAATTTTCCCCTTTACCTCCCCAAAAAATTTCAAAAATTAAAAAAAAAAAATAATTTATTACAAGTTTTTTTTTCACGCGTAAAAATGGGTGTAAATTATTTTTAGAATAAAAAAGTGTTACCCGTTTTGGGGCCCGCGGATTAAAAATCAACTTACTTGGGCCATTTACCCGGGAACGTAAAAGGGGGGGTCGAACCCCCCTGTGAAAAATTTGGGGGGGATTTTCACAAGGGGTTTTTCCCACTCCCCTTTAAAAGAAAAATTTTTATAAAAATTTTCCCCTAAAAATTTTTTTTCCCCCCATTTTAAAAAGGGGCCCGCCACCCCCCGGGGGGTGTTTTAATTTTAGGGTTTAAAATAAGGGGGTTCAAAAGGTTTTCAAATGGGGGATTCCCGCCATCAGGTTTGGGAGAACTACTGGGTTTTTTTAAAAATTTGGGGGGGATGGAAAACCCCCCCCCGGAAAACAGTAAAAAGGCCCGCAAGAAAATTTTTTTTCCCAAAATTGGAGAAAAAAGTTATCCCGGCCCCTAAAGTGTGTGGGCGACCAAGTTTTTTTAAAAAAGGGGGGAAAAATTAAAAATAAAAATACACTTCGGCAAAAAAATTTTTTTTATTATTCCGTCAGCAGACGTCCAAAAACCTTAGTACCACTTTTTAATTTGAACCTTTTGAAGCCAAAAATTTTATATTTTTTTTCCCTTTTTTTCCCCCCCCCTTTTGGGTTTAAATTCATATCCCAAAAGGGGGGACCAAGGTTTAAAAAATGTTTTCTTCTTTTAATTTTTAATTTTTTTTTATGCCAAAGATTGTATTTTTTGTCCCTTTTTTCCCCGAAAAAAAAGTTTGTTACCCTACCCTTTTGAGTTTTTGCATATCAAAGTGATCTCCACGTACCCCGGGGAAACGGTTTACCCCCCTTTTTATTTTAAATTTTTTTTTATTCCCCAAGTTTTGTAATTTTTTTGAAACCTTTTTTTAAAAACAAAAATTTTTTTTTTCCCTACTCATTTTCCCGTAATTAAACAATAAAAAGGGGGGATCCAGGGTTTCGTTGGGACCCCTTTTGAATTTTTTTTATGCCAAATTTTTGTATATTTTTTTCCCCTTTTGGGAACCCCAAAAAAAATTTTGTCCCCTTTCCCTTTTGGAAAATTTTTTAAACAAAGGGGTGACTCATTAAGTGTTTCCACTTTTTAATTTTTTTTTATCCCAAAAATTTTTTATGGTTTTGTACTTTTTTTTTACCACAAAGAGAAAATTTTGTACCCCTACCCATTTTGGAAAAAAAATTCAAATTTCTACCCCGGTTTTAAAGCTTTTGTAAACCCCTATTGAAATTTTTTTAAAAAAATATCGGTGAGGGGGGAAAAATAATTTAATTTCCTTATTTTTTCAGAAAAAAAATTTTTTTAAAGGGAAAATTAAGAATAACTTTTTTTAAAAAAGGTTTTGTCAAACTAAAAAAAAACCTATACGTTGGGTAGTCCAGTTTTTTCGTCCCATTTTTTTGGGTTTAAATTAAAACCGGTAAAAAAAAAAATAACAAAAAATTTAAATGTAAAAAATTGGGCCACGGTTTGGCTTTTTTAAAAAATTTAAAGGTAAGAAGGAAAAAAACCATATTTTAAAAGCATTTTCATTTAGAAACAAAACTTTTTGGGATATAAATATTTTTATTTTTTTTTACGGTTTCACCACGAAATACTCCCCTTTTTCAGTTATACGCATTTGGGAATAAAATTTGGGGGGGTAATGAGGAAAAACTTTTAGAGGTTTCCCCAAAGTTTTTTTTTTGGAAGTGGGGAAAAAATTTTGGGAAAAAACTCCCAAATTTTAGATCGGTTTTTCCCCCCAAGGGTCCGTATCCCCCCCCCCAAATTTTAACACTATGACCCTTAGCCCACTCAGCCACGAAGGGGTATTTTTTTTTAATGGGACTTTTTTAAAAAACATTTGGGTTTACCCCCTTTTTCCAAAATAAATTTTTTTTGGGAAAATTTTTTTTTTTCCTAGGGGGAGAGTTTTTTTTTAGTAATATCTCCCTGTTCACCCCGAAAAAGGGGGGTATACCAATCGGAGGTCCCGATTTGGCAAAAAAGGGGGGCCCAAAATTTTCAAGCTGAGGGGCCTTTGGGTTGCCAACAACCCCCCCAGATTCAACTCATTTTCAGACTAAAACCTTTTTAAATTTTTTAATTACCCCTTTCATTTGTCCTCACGGGGTTTTTTTTGGGTTCCCCCTTTTAAAACCCACTTTTTTACAACAAAAATTGGGGGCCGGGGGATCAAATTTGGGGACTTCATTTTCTGAACCCAGTAAATCTAACCCTATAAAACAACCCCGGGGGTTTATAAAATATTTTTTTTCTTATTTAGGGGATGGGGAAAAAAAAAGTTTTTTTTTTTTTAAAGGTTTTAAATAAATTTTTTTTAAATTGGGCCCTTCATGTCGGGGAAAAATTTTGCTAAATGCTAAAATTTTTCCCCGGGAGGGGTAAATTTTTCAGCTCAAAAACTTGCCGTTCGACCCCCTTTTTGGTTTAAAATTTTCTTTTTACAAAAGCGTGATAAAATGGGCCCAAAGGGCAAAAGGGAATTTTTGAACATACAATAATGGTTCAGGGTTTAGAAAAAATTTACTTTCACAAGAGATTTTTTTAAAAAAAAAAATATTTTAAAATTAAAAAAACCCGCATTTTTAGAAGTTTTTTTTTGGATCTTAATTTTGAATTTTTTTCGTAAAAAAAAATTATCCTGCTCACCCCCTTTTATTAAAATTTATAATACGAAGCCCAACGCCAGTAAATGCAAAACCTTTAAAAAAAAAATTACCCTTTTTAAAAAATTTAAAAAATCAATTAAATTTTTTATTTTCTTTGTGGCCCCTTTTTTCAAAACTTGTTATTCAAAAGGGGTATAAAAAAAAATTTTTGGGTAAATATTTCCCCTCCCCCCCCAAAAATTTTATACAATCCATTGGATTTTGTTCAAAGAAAAAAGGGTCAATATTTTTAAATTTAAATAAAAAAGAAAACCCCGGGGGTATTATTTTGGGGATTCGAAATTTTTTTTAAAAGGGAGCGCACAAACGCAAAAAAGCAAAAGGTTAAAAAAAAAAATAATCACTTTTTAAACGCTAAAAAAAAAAAATTTAACATTTTTTCATCTTGAAAAAAAAAAATTTTTAAAAAATTTTTAAAAAAAAATTTTTAAAAAAACCCAAAATGAGAGTCAAAACCTAAAGGGAAAAAAAAAACTAATAAAAATTTACGGGAAGTCCCCAAAATTAATTTAAAAAAAATTTTTTTTTAAAGTTAACTATTTTGGGATTGGGGGAAGTTTATTTTTTTTTATTAAAAAGGGTTTAAAAAATTTTTAATTACAGTGTTTTCATTTATTTGAATATTAAATTTAAATTTTTAAATTTAAGCTAAAGAATGAGAAAACTCAAAAAGAAAATAAAAAAAAGTGAAAAATTTTTTTCATTTTTACTGTCCCAAAAAAAAAGGGAAAAAAGTTTTAAATTTGTGATGGAAAAAATTTGGGGTTTTTTTTTTAAAATAATTTTTTCCCCTAGAGAAAATATTCCCTTGAATAAGTAGGGACCAAAATTTTTTTTTCCAAAAGGCGGGAAGACTTTTTGGTATTTTTTTATAAAAATTATTAAATTTTTTTTTAAAAATTTTCCAAATTTTCATTATTGGAAATTGGGCCCCCCTTTTTTTCCCCAAAGTACATGGTTTTAAAGTTTTTTTGCTCAAGAGGGGTCCAGAGATTATTTTTAACCCCCCATTCCCCCGCTTTTCCCCCTACGGGCGGGTTTCCCAAAAACTTGCAAAATTACTATTTGAAAAAAGGGTAATGGGAAAACTAAGGGCACCTATTATCACATACAAAAATTTAAAAAGGAAAACGTTGTTTTAAAAAAACCCTGTATTTTGAAAAGAGAGTCGACTTGGGGGTCTTTTTAAGCTCAAAATGCGTGATTTTTGAAGCAAACCCCAAAATTTAAAAAATATTCTAAAAAAAAAAAAAAATTTTTATTAAAAATATGTTATAAAAAAACACTCTAGCTTTTTTGTAAAAAAAGAAAATAAATAAACCATTAATAATTTTTTTTTTTCCCCTTTAAAGGGGGCATTAAATTTGGAAACTTTTTAAAAAAAATTTTTTAATAACTTTTTTTACAGGGGTTAAAAAAACCAAAAAAATTTTAAAAAAATCCCCAAAATTTTACAAAAAATAAAAAAAAAACAAAAAGGTTAAATTTTTTAAAAATTTTTAAATTTTTTTTAAACATTCTTTTTTTTTAGAACCGTGCATTTAGGGGAAAGGGGGGGCCTTAAAAAACAATAGGGGTTTTTTAAAAAAAAGACCCCCCGATTTTAACACATTTTTTGGGGTTTGTTTCAAAGGTAGGACCCCTTGGGTCAAGGTAAAAGTCTCTGGGGCCCAACCCGGGGAACCTTTTTCTAACCATTGGTTATTTCTTTTTAAAGTAGCCTTTTAAAAAAAAAATTTAAAAAATTAAAAATTTCAAAAAAAAGTTTTTATCTCAAATTTTTAAAGAGTTTTTAAAAATTTTAACTTTGAATGAAAAACTTTGGGGACGTTGTATAGCACACTAGCCCCAACACACAAAATAAAAAAGGGGGGTTTGAGAAATGTGACCCCCGGCCCCTTGAGAATGTTCTAAATCATTAAAAAAATTTTGGGGGTGAAAGCTATAAAAAATTTGGTGACGGGGGAATGGGGGGTTAAATTTCCGGGGTTTAAAAAAGTCAAAAGACAAATTTTAAAAAAGGGTTTTAAAAATTTTAAGGGGATGAAAAATTTTGACGTGGTTATTTTCTTTCTAAAAAAATTTTGATCTCAAATTTTGTTTTTTTTTAAAAAATTTTCCCCCAATTTCGAATAGATTGTGCCCCTTTTCCTTTTTAAAATTTTTAAACCCTTTGGGGTGAAGGTAAAAAAGAAGGGTTTTGGGCCATTTTTAGTGGTTTTAACCCCGATGGGGTACCCTAAAGTATTTGGGCCATTAGTTTTGGGGGAAAAACCCCTGATAAAGGGTACCCAAGAAGTGAGTGGAAAATTTAGTGTGGTTTTAAACCCTGAGTAAAGGGTACCTAGAATGGGGGGCCAAATTATGTATGGTTTTAACCCCTGAGTGAAGGAAACCCAAAGAATGATGGGCCTTTAGTGTAGGGTCGTTTAGCACCCGGGGACTACACTTTTACAAAAGTGTACTCCTGCATTTCCCTCAAGGAAGTCCCACCCAGTGCACCTCCCGGGGTTTAAAAACCCCGACCAGGTGGCAAAATTTTAGTACCTTTAAGTAGTTAGTGTTACCAAAAATTAAGATTACAATTTTAAAGGGTAATAAGAATACTTATTTTTTTTAATTTTGAAATTTCCCTTTCATTTTTTTTTTTTTTTGGGGAAAATTGTAAAACCCCTCTTTTCACCACCCCCGTTTAAAAAATAAAATATTTAATACTAATATCGTTATTTGGGTTTTTTTAAAAATTTTTTTCCCCAATTCATTTTTGGAATTTAAAATGTTAATCTTTGTTTATTGGAATAGCCCCTCCTCACGGGGTTTTAAATTTTTGTTCTCTACCTGAAAGACCCTTTTTTGGGACTTTTTTTGTAAATGTTGACCCCCCTTTAAACCCTGAAAAATCATTTGGAAATTTTTTTTCCCAAAAATTTTAATTTTCTGCCACAGTGAAATAAAATTAGTTTTTGGTAATTTTACTTTCCCTTCACACTCGCTTTTAAAAAATTTTAAAAATTTCAAGAGTTTTTTTGATTGGATGGTCTTTGTTAAATCTTAGTTATATAGCTCATTTTTACAGTTTGTTCTAACCCCAACCCCCCCTTTTTTCCTAAAATTTCTCGAAAATGCTGGGGGGAAATGTTGTGATTCCAAGGGCAAACCAGCATGTTCCATCCGGGGGGTTCAAGGACAAAAACCCAAAACTTCAGTTAAGTGTGAAGAAGTAGGTGCCTTGGTTTTTTTAAACATGTTCATTTTTTAAGTAAATTAAAGGCATGGGAAATTAAAAAGAATTAACTTTTGTAGGGGAAAAATTTAATGGGGGGAAACGGGGGGGCAAAATTTTTCCATCAAAGGGGGCAATTTTAAATTTCATTTTTTATACATTTTCCGAAATCCCAAATCCCCTACCCCGGGGGCTTCAGGAAAAAAAGGGATAACAAAAAATTTCTCAATCTAGTGTTTTGTCTACAGTATGCACGGAGAAAAATTTAAAAAAAGGGTGAAATTTCCCGGGGGGAAAAAAAGGGGGGGGGGGGGGGGGTTTGGGAAAATTTTTTCGATCCCCCATATAAAAAAATACGTGCAAAAAATAAAGAGTAGTGTAGATGAAAAAAAAAGGGGGCTTCACACATTAATTTTATCAAGAAAGGGGGGGACCTTTTCACTAAAATCAAAAAACATATAAAAAAACAAAAGGTTGAAAAAAATAATTCATACAAAAACCCCAATAATAACGGTGTAAATAGTTATTGACAACATTCAATTGGACCTAAAACCCCCAAAAAACCCTTTTTCACATTAAAAAAGTCCCTAGTGGGTTGGTTTTAAACCCCCACTCAAACAATTTTTTTATATTCACTATTTGTTTGCCAAAAACCAAAGATTCAAGACTTTTTGATGAAGGGTTTAAAAAAAAAACTACAAAAATTTTTTAAAAACAAAGACCCGGTTTTTTAACGGGAAATAAAAAAAACCAAAGAGGGATTGGATTTTAAAAGCGGGGGTTGAAAAGGGTCAAATGTCCTTTGCGACACTGATTAAAAATTTAATAAAGTTTTCCCTGACGTATAAGAAAAATTTTTAAAAATTTTCGCAAAGGGGTTTGGAAAACCGAAAGGTTGTTTGGGTTTGTGCAGGCCGGGGGGCCTACAGATGTTCGGCAGGGGTCTTTTAAAGGGGGGCCCCCCCAATTTGCAACCCCCCCTTTTCCCCAAAATGTGGGGGGCCCCCGAAAGCCCAAAATAAAAAAAGCGAATTAAGTCGGAATTTAAAATTTTAAATAAAATTTTGGTCCTAGTATAGTTTAAAATTAAAAAATTTAAAAGTGGGTTTGGGGGATTGGGAAGGCAAATTGTTACGCCCCGGGGGACAGTTTTTAAACTTAGGGAAAAAAAATTTTGGCCAAAAAAAGGGTTTAAAATTCGGTTTTAATTTGGGGTAACACAAATTAAAGTAAAATTTTTGGGAAAAACCCCCCATTTAAAAAAAATTTCGAAACAGTGGCTAAAAAAAAACCCTGAAAGGTCGAAAATGGGATTTACCCTCCCCAAAGGCAAACAATTTCCAAATTTTTTTACAACCCCAAGGGAGTAAGAAGTAGTGAAAAAATAATAAAATAATAATAATAATAATACCTTTTTTTTGGGGGGGGACGAAAAAAAACTTGTTTTTAAAAGTTGCGTGAATGTACATTTTTTCTAACTAAAATAACCAAACCCATCACTTTTCCCCCCCCACAATGTTACCCCCTTCCAAAGCATTAAAAAATTTTAAAATTTGGCCAAATTTAGCTTCAACCTGTAAAAACGGGAAAATTCCAAAAAATTTTAAAATTTTAAAATTTTTTAAACCCCCCAAAAAAAATTTTTAAAGGGGGGAAAAACTTTAAAAAACCAGGGGCTTTGGGTACCAAAAAAAAAATTTTAAATTATATTATTTTACATCCACTTTTAAAGAAAACGCAATGGGGGCTTGGGGGGGGGGAAACCCCCCCAAAAAAACAAAGCAGGGATTAAAACTTTCACAGGCAGTAGTGGGGGTTAAAAAAAAATTTTAAAAAAAATTCCTTTAAGTGAAAAAAAAAAAAGTTAAATTTTTTTTAGGGTATTTAAAACAATTTAAATTCTAATTTAAAATAGCATTTTTCCCTTTTAAAATAAATAAAAAATCGGGAAAAAAAAATTAAAAATTTTTTAAAAGATTGATATTGATTTTCCCTTTGGGCCCGTTTTCTTACTTACTCTGATTTTGGCCTTAGGGCAGGACCCCCCTCCGCTCTTGATTT
>JBCFYV010004323.1:0-21602 GCA_039000515.1 Timema cristinae | reverse complement strand
CCCTCCGGGCACCTATGAACTCGAGGCGTTGAATCGATTCTTGCGAAGGGAAGTCCCGAGTAACGTAAAGCTCTTGATTATGGGTGATCCTAGCACTTTAAAGAGCTATATCACTTGCAATAAATCTATCGACTTTCCCCGACCTGGCACGTTTCATCCTTGCTGGGGTTCGACTCGGTCATACTTCCTGCAGGGAAGACGCACTTATCTACCAATACCGTGAATATTCTTCCCCGTGAACGTGATCCGCGTAGATGTAGTCTCGCTAGCGGATCTTACGTCAACGGAGAACCGAGTCATACCTTGCACGAGTTAAAGCAGACAGCCCCGCCGGGCTATAAGATAGTGGAAGCGGCTAACAATATAATTTACCTTCCAGTAACGAAGCGAGTAATAGAGTCTATCGCGGTACGACTTGTTGCCCGAACGAGGTGATATCATCAACTTTAGAGACGAGGACGATATCGCTACGTCTGCATCTGAAACGAGTGGGGGAGATGGACATGTACTAGATAAAACGAGACGACGAAGTCTTCCTCGAAACATTGAGAGAAGGACAGTGAAAGTGTTAACACCTGCCAATAAACTCTATTTAAGGACGTCTAGGCTAGTCATTACGAAAATAATGGATGACTCACAGATATTCTGAACTTTGGAGAGTCTGCCGTTTTCGATACGGCCTTGAGCAGTTTCCAGTATCATTCCTACCCCTCGTATATTCCTGACCCGTTAGCTAACGGGAACGAGCTTAGGATATCTATCCAACAAGAAGGGTTATCCCACACTACCACACCCCTCTCTGCTACATATCAAAGGACGACTACTTTTGAATACGGGAGAACCTGGAAGTACTTCGAGAATTGTTAATAACGGAATACTGCATCTGTTCTCAAGAATGCCTATGAGATAAAAGGTGTAGAGATTGATCATCGAGAGATGTAGGTATTTTCGACTCAACTTAAAAACTATCTATCATAAGGAAGGGTTTGGCAGACTCATCTTTCAAACGCCGGGTTTGGGGGTTTGAAGGAGTTCACGTACACGCTGAAATGGGCATCTTTGACGTATGCAACCCTTTACGTCCATACTAGGATTCGTTAAAAAGTATTCCAGAATACTGAATAATGCGAAACAAGAAACTGGTTGCTAGTTCGTTCAACCGGCGACAACAACGCTTTAAAAAGAGCCCCACCTCCTGCCGTAGAGACACCCCCTAGGATCGAGTTTAAGTAAAATATCTTGGCTTGTCCGCATTAAAGACCGACGATATCAATCGTCTCAACCTGCTTAATTTCATCAAGAGCGGGAGGATCATCGAGCTACCTTTCCGTACTTGGGAATTGTACGAGTACCCTAAAAGTACCACCTCTTATTCCAACATGATTGTACCGTGAACGTCAACTTTGCTGGAAAAACCTCGTTACGTTTTTTTTTGCGCTTCAGGGCCGGACGGAAACAATATGACGGCTGCAGATAGAAGTATTTTTGATCATTGTAATTTACGTAATGCTAAACTCTATCTAAATTCTAACATGTACCCTATGAGGATATAACTTGAAGTTTAGACAAGATTCCTTCTCGAAATTATACGAAGACTATGCCAATTTTCCAGACTTCGTACTACGGAACGACCCCCTCTTTACCTTTACTTGACCCTTTCCCCATTTTAAGTCTCATGCACCCATTGTCGTGTTCAATGCCAGCCGACAGGAAGATACTTCAAAAAACGGTATGGTGAGTGCCCGTATAACATTCGAGACGGAGGAAAATTTTCCCGGTAAATACCAAGGCGTTTTGTTAATCATACACGATAGAGTTGTCCGCTATAACCCTTAAAAAAAAGCAGTGAGGGTTAGAAAGATGACATCATAAATGAGACAACATTGCACAAATATTGGAAACCTTCCTCCCCTCGATCTATATTAAAGGAATTGGGAAGTTGAGTCGGTTACAGAGATCATCAACGCTGATAAGCGACAAGTACAAAGCTTAAAAAACCGCGAGTGTTCCTAAAAATGTCTGAGTGCTCAGCGAATGGTTTAAGAATTTTAAGTTTGATCGGACAAAACTTTTGCGATCTGACCAAGAGTGCGATTTCGGAACGATACGAGTTCGGTTATTCCAGCTTTGCTTCATATGATAGTCATGATAAACGTGTATAAAAGTGCATTGATTTCAATAAGTTTATCATGCTTCTGCGGTCAAGACGAGGTTGAACACGGTCAAACGGAGAAGAAAACTACTGACACTTCTAAACGTTCGCTTGGAAAGAAGAGTAAAACTTCGAGGAAACGAACGAGGAGCCTACGAAAAGAAGCTGCAAGATGGTTGAGTGAACACTTTAATCTAAAAACTTTTTCACAGCTACTTACAATGTATAAGTTTAATATTTTTACAGCTACTTGCAATGATAATGAGGGAAAATTTTTAACGATTATTTCTGTATAGGTTTATTCTTTTCTTAGAAAAGTAACGAGCTTTTTTAAATAAAAAAAGAATTAACGATTAACACTTTTTATTCTTTAAATCTATAAAAGGGGAAGAGTGAGTATTTAAATTATTTACTTGGTTAAAAGTATAAAATGTTTTCCGAGGTCGGGTTGTAACCGCAGACTGTAGCTGGTTATTGTACCAGGCAGAACTCTGAGAGATCTCATTTGTAACCCGACTGTAGCTGATTATTGTACAGACAGAGCTCTGAGAGGTTCTTGTAACAAGGCAGAACTCGAGAGGTGCAGGTTGTAATCCCGACTATAGCTGGTTATTGCACCAACAGAACTCTGAGAGGTCCTGGGTTGTAAACTCGACTGTGGCTGGTTATTGTACCAAAACAGAACTCTGAGAGATCTCGAGTTGTAACCCTGACTGTATCAGACAGAGCTCTGAGAGGTTCTGTACCAAGGCAGAATCTGAGAGGTCCAGTTGTAATCCCAACTGTCACCTTATGTTAGTTCGTTCTCTGAGAGGTCCGGGTTGTAATCCTGGGGAGGGGAAAGGGGAAAAATAACAATACACATACGCTCAGTGAAAAAACACTATTTAATGAATATACTTTTTAAACAGATACATACAAATTAGCATATTTTTCTCAAGTCTTTTTTAAAGCACTAACATTTTTTTCTAGTAACATTAATCAAAACATACGTACACTGAATACTCTATTTAAACAGATACATACTATAAGAATTTTTTTTCCCAAGTCTTTTTAAAAGCATTAACATTTTTTTCTAGGGATAAAGGTTTTTGTGTCATTAATTATTTTAATTACCTTAGTATCAACGTCTCTTAGGAGTTAGTAGATGCCTGCATACTTTGATAAAGTTGTAGATCGAGCACTGACACACATACATTTGCACTATAGAGATGAGGTTTCCCGCTTTAATCGACGCTCTTTGGAAGGAAGTAGACGGTCGCTCGCTTATAAGTAATGACCCCAAGGTAGAGTTTTTACTGATCCAGGTAACACATGTCGTTTGTCGTCGATAGAGCATAGTGCATAGTGAATTTTTGAGTGGAAATTTTTGAATCCTACAGCTCTTATTGAAAGAGCTTCTCTCATGACTACCGTTTCATTAGTCAAACAATTACGATAGACCTCTAAAGAGAGCGTTCTTAACGCCAAAACTCTTGACCCCTTTAGCCTTGAGCTTTTCCCCATATCCAAAGGAAAGCTGAAACAAATCTATAATTTTAATCGTGACCCTAAAAAACCCGTGCTGAATAAAACTTCAAGATTACTTTAAACTTTTCCCATATCTCCCCAAAAAACCTTTGGATTTTTCCCCCGGATTGACAAAAACGGCGCTCCCCTGTAAAGGGAATCAGTTTCTCAAACTTTTCAAAAAGCAAATTCGAAAAGGGAAAAAAATTTTGTCGTAGAAAAACGGCGTTTGGTTTCCCAAAACCCCAAAGATGACTAGGGTTCTTGAAATTTAAACATTCCACCCCGCGGACTGCCCCCTCGATAAAGCCCTTGTCGGGGGCAAGATCCATTACGTGGAAACCATCATTCGCGTAGGGTTTTTCGCATATATACAATGGGTGGTCGTTTTAAGGGCGCATCTCTTTGAGCAGGGTTGCGGTGTCTTTTGGAACTAGGGTACTAAATTAATCTAGAAACCGCTTTGCCGTATCTACGAGGCTTAAAAACAAATTGGTCTGAAACAATTTTTTCCCCCGGAATGTCGGTACTCTAAGTTATCTTTAAAAAAAATGCATTTAGTATACATCCCTTTACAGAATACGCTAAAATGTTCGCACATTCTCAGTATAAAAAAATTTCGTGTCAGGATCACACGTTTCTATAGGCACATTAAGCCTCCAATTCAGCGAACACGAAAAATCCTGTTTTCCCCTGTTGTTTTACTTTTAAAAGGGCGGGAAATTTTAATTTTTTTCTCCTTGGGGGAATTTTTATTTCCTTTAAACCGCCCCAAAAATTTTTTACACTTTCCCTTTTATTTTTTCAATTTTATTTTAAAGTCAGAAAAGAGGCAACAACGGCCCAAAAAAATATCTACGCCCCAAGCTTTGGGGGTTTTAAAACGACAGTTGCGGGTTTATTAGCCTAAAATTTTTTGACCCGTGCGAAAAAAAAATTTTCCGTCCCATGTACTCTTATCAGAAAAAAAATGAATAGTCTAGCGGGGCTTTTTTAAGCACTGACATGTACGGAACGATCCTAGCTTTTTAGGGGTTTTTCCTGTCATGCCCAATATAAGAGTCACACCTTCGTTTTTGCGTGTACACTTTTAAGGGATATACCCTTTTAACCCTTTTCAAAACTTTCGATATATTTTAAATTTCGAAAGGGGGGGAAATTTTTGGGGGGTTCCCATCCAAAATTAAACACATCTTGAAAATTGGGATAAATGAAAAACCCGCTGAGCCCTCCCTGTCCCCCAAAGGGGCACCCAATACGGAAGGGGGAAGCAAAGCCCCTTCTTCAGAAATGAACTTTTAAACCCAGCGCTTTACGTCGGGCTATAGTTTAAAGGTTTTTTTGAAGGGAACCCCCGATCAGAAACCCCTTTTTTTTCCCCACAAAATTTTCTCTCCTTTCCCAAACGAAACCATCGTTACCATCCTGATCTCAAAAAATACAAACTTTAAATCGACAAAGAGGGGGAAAAACCCCACTTTAAATTTTCCATATATCTCCTCCAAGTTTTTTTGGGGTTAAAAAATATATCAAATAAGAAGAATTGAAAAAATTTTTTCAATTTTCCCCTTCAGTAGGATGCCTAAACTCGCAAATGAGGCCACAATTTACTTTTTTGACCCGTTCGGGGTTTGATTTTTTTTCTCATCTTTACATAAAATCCCCACCCGAAACGAAAACTGTAGGGGAAATCCTTAAGGTATTTTAAATTAGTGTTTGGGGTTATGCCCTTTATACGTGGGGGCGATGCTTGTTAAAATAAGTTTGAAAGATACCCAAAACGTTCCAGGAAAAGCCAAAACTGAGTAAATCCTGCACCTAATTTTCGGAAAAAGGTAAAAAATTTTTTGGGAATCTGTGAAATCTATATTGTCATGGTCCGAAAATTCAGTACTCTCGGGGTCTTAATCTCCCGGTATATGTTAAAATTTAAGCCCCTAAACCCCCTTCCCTTGGGGGGGGGGGGGGGGGGGGGGAAAAAAGGGGCGACGTCATGTTTCAAGGTCAAATTTAAATTTTTTTTTCATTAGGTCTAGACATCAAAGGAAAAATACACCCTATTCCCAATATTTTTGGGTCGAATAAAAAGATAGGGGAGGGCAGACGAGCTCGTTTTGCTAGTGGCCCTGAATGTTTTGGGTACACTAGCCTAAAAAAGGCCCACCCCCCCCTTTCATTTCTGCGCAGCTTGCTCTAGTATCTCATGGAGCGGCCGAGGGGGCTATAAAAAAAACAGAAACAACTGGGTCAGGGTATACACACGTTGAAGCTAAAGTTTTTAAATGTAAAAAAATGCTTTTGGGGCTTAGGTGGGTTTGGGGCTTTGGTCTTTAAAAAAAACAAAAAAAAATTGGAATCTTGCAAATTTACAAGGATTGAACCTCGGGCGATAACAAATTTTTTAGAGAAAACCAACTGCGGTAGAGATCTTTTTTTTTAGAGGCAAGGATTGAACCCCCGGTCTGATAACACTTTAAAGAGAGAAACCGAACCGCGGTAAAATTTTTTTTTGCGAGAGGCCCAAAGGGTTGAAACCCCCGGTCTGAAAAAACTTTTTTGAAGGGAAACCGAACCCCGGGAAAAATCTTTTTTGCGAGGCAAGATTGAACCCCCCGGGCTGATAAAACCCTTTTTGAGGAATCCAAACCCCGGTAAAGATCCTTTTTTTCGAGAGGCCCAAGGGTTGAACCCCTGGTATGATAACACTTTAGGGGAGGAAACTCGAACCCCCTAAAGAACTTTTTTTTGCGAAGGGAAAGATTTAACCCCTGGTCTATAACACTTTAGGGGAAAATCCGAACCACGGTAATATCTTTTTTGCGAGAGCAAAAGGGTTGAACCCCGGGCGATAATACTTTTTTAGAGAAACCAAACCACGGTAAAGATCTTTTTTTTCGAGAGGGAAAAGGGTTGAACCCTGTCCCGATAAAAAACTTTATGAAGAATCCGAACCATGGGAAAGATCTTTTTTTTTCGATCGGGAAGGATTGAACCCCCGGGCAATAACACTTTAGGGGAGAATCCAACCCTAGTAAAGATCTTTTTTTTGCGAGAGGTAAGGATTGAACCCCGGTCAGATAACACAGATCTTTTTTGCAGAGGCAAGGGTTGAACCCCCGGCTATTTAAAACCCTTTTTTGAAGAAAATCGAAACCCTGGGAAAGATCTTTTTTGCGAGAGGCAAGGATTGAAAAACCCCGGGCTGATAACACTTTTTTGAGAGAATCCGAACCACGGTAAAGTTTTTTTTTGCGAGAGGGAAGGATTTAACCCCCGGGCTGAAAACATTTAAAAGAAGAACTCGAACCATGGTAAAGATCTTTTTTTTTTCGAAGGGAAGGATTTTAAAAAACCCCCCCTGATAACCCCTTTATGAGGGGAAAAAGAACCAAAGGTAAAAAATCCTTTTTTTCGAGAGCAAGGTTAACCCCGGGCTGATAACCCCTTTATGAGAGAAACCGAACCATGGGAAAAATCCCTTTTTTTTGGGGGGGAAAGGGAAGGATTGAACCCCCGGGCGATAAAACTTTTTGAGAGGGAATTTCCCAAACTGATAAAGTTTTTTTTCGAGAGGCAAGGATAAAACCCCGGGCTGGGTAAAACTTTACAGGGGAATCCGAACCACGGGGAAAGATTTTTTTTCAGAGGGAAGGATGGGAACCCCCCCTCTGATAACACTCTATAAAACCGAACCATGGGAAGATCTATTAAAACGATTTTTTTTAAACACTAAATCCTAGGGACACATACGATTCAAAGAGTAGGGAGGGATTCAATTACCTTTGAAGTTTAAAGAGGGGGGTTTTGCTCAGGTTTTGAAATCCTTTTTAAAACGATAGTAGGGCACTTTTCGAATGTCTTCTATTGAAATCCCCGGGAGCTTTTAAAAACGGGTTTGGGGGGCCAAAAATTTTTATTTCAAGACAATACTGTAACCCAACCCCGTCGACCAAAACCGGTATTTAAAAGCCCTTTTTTAGAAGAAATACGGGGACGCTCACCAATTTTCCAATCCCTCAAAAATTAAACCGGAAAGGTTTTTACTCGCCCTACGCTGGTTAAAAATGCACCCCTGAATTTTTGACATCTTTGTTAATAAACCCCGTTTGCTAAAGGATTCAGAAAAAGGGGTTTTCCCCTTTTATAGGGTGAGTTCCAAGCACGCCCCGCATATTTCGGGACCCCTAGACTGTTCCTAAAATAAACAGAAGTTTATACTTATTTGTCTAAGTTGTAAAGCTCAAGAGTCGTTCGAACGATAAAATATATCATTGCGGGAATAGCGATTCAAGATTCTCGTTATGATAATGAACTCCAGAACACGTCTTCCGATTAAAAAAAAGGTATTTTTCCCTTTCAGCTGTTTGGTCATAACCTAGGGGACAAAGGGGAAACCCTTACAGCCCTCTAATGTAAGAGTGGGGCGAAAGGGGATGGAGGGAAGTGACTGTCCCTTTGCGTTGATCTAACCTAGGTAATTTTCCCTCACGCTATATGAAAATGACTGGCAGAGACATGGGGGGAAGAAACTGACCCGTTCGAGAGAAAAAACCCCCCGAGAAGGAGGAGACCCCAACATATTTCGGGAAGGGGCGGGGGTACACTCTGCTCTGGTGCAGGAAGGGGCGAGGGGGGGGGATTTTCCCCTTCCCCCTCTGATAGTTGATGAAGAGGAGAGAGGGAGAAAACTCAACATACTTCGGAAGGGGGTGGGGGGGGGGCCTTTTCCCTCATATTTCCTGAAGAGAGAAAGGGAGAGGATAAGCCCGCGGGAAAGGGTGAGGGGGGGGACCCTTTACCCTTAGGGCCCGAAGTTTATCTTATCCTGGGAAGAAAAAAGAGAGAGAAAGAGAGGGGAGAGAGAACCACATCTGCAAGTCTCCGCGAGGGAAAGGGGAGGGGAACACACACACACACACCATGAAACAAGAGAGAGAAAGAGAGAGAAAGGGTGGGGGGAATTCCTCTAAACCCAAATCATACAACCCATCCCCCCAAAGCACACCGTCGCTCTGACGACTCAGGATCACCCCCTCACCTCCCACCCCCCCCACCCATCACTCCCTTTAAACCATCCTCCCCCCCCTCCTCCACCGACACACACCCCCACCACCCACCACTTTTTTTGGTGTCGCAGTATTCCAATTCCTCTTACTAGGTTAATGAAAATGCCCCCGCCGGGAAAGGCCATCAAAGAGGTAGGGTAAATGAGAATCCCCCTGCTCAGGAAGGCCATCAAAGGGGTGATGGTGTAATGAGAGATGACCTGCTCGGGAAAGGGCCCATCATAAATGATGGTAAAATGAGAATGCCCTGCTCGGGAAAGGGCCCGTCATAAGAGGGGATGGTGTAAGAGAGATGACCCTTTCCGGGAAGGGCCATCATAAGAGTGGTGGTATAATGAAGATGACCCTGCCAGGAAGGCCATCATAAGAGGTGGATTTTAAAATGAGAGAGATCCTGCCGGGAAAGGGCCCACAAAAGGTGGATGGTAAATGGGGGATGCCCCTGCTCAGGAAGGCCACAAAAGAGGTGATGGTTAATGAGGGATGACCCTGCCGGGAAGGCCGTCAAAAAGGGGTGGAGGGTGAAATGGAATGACCCTGCTCGGGAAGGCCGCTTTAAGAGGGGGATGGGTAATGAAATACCCTGCCGGGAAGGGCCCATCATAAAGGGGAGGGTGAATGAAGATGACCCGCTCAAAAGGCCATCATAAAGGGGGAGTGTAATGAAGATGACCCTGCCAGGAAGGCCGTCATAAGAGGGGGATGTTGTAATGGGGGTGACCCTCCAGGAAGGCCCCATCAAAAGAGGTGGATGGTGAAATAGGATACCCTCCGGGAAGGGCCGTCCAAAGGTGGAGGGGGTTAATAGAGATGACCTGCTCGGAAGGCCACAAAGAGGGGATGGGAAAATGAAGATGCCCTGCTCAGGGTCCAAAAATTGTTATTAAAATGTGAACAAGATAAATTTAAATATGAAAAATTAGAAAAAATTATTAAAAAGTTTTTATTTAAGTAAATGTTATTAAAGTATTTTTTGAACAATAAATTTGTTGAAATAACATTTTTTTCAGTTAAACCTTTTAAAACAATTTTACACGTAAAAGTAATCTGAATTTTAATTTACAATCTCAATAAATTAAATTATAACATTCGTATTTAAGGGGAATAGATTATTTTTTGACTTTACGTAAGAAATAAATAATCTTGAATATTTTATTTTGAAATTTTCAGATGTTTTAAAGAATATATAAAATAATTTAGGTAATTTTTAAAACCCGGGTTTTGTTAAATGAAAATATTTTTTTACTTTCGGAATTTTTAATCCCGCTTTCCTTTAAATTTTTCTAATCAAAGACATTAATCTACCCCTGGACAACATGACTACTTTATTAATTACATAACCCCCTAGGATTGAATTTTTAATGAAATAACACCCCATTACATAATGGGAACAAAACAACAATACATTTAAAAAAGGGCCATCATATTGAGTAAACTTTTTACTCCCATCACCATGCAATTGTAGTTGTTTGTCCTCTCCTGTGCAAATTATCTTATTTTAGATAGAGTTTTTATTGGGTAGTCGCTCAGAGGGGGGTCAACCACAAGAATAGAAAAAAAAATCATACATGAAATTTCCAAATATGGTATTAAAAATTGTACGATATTCAGGAAAGAAGGGAACAAAAAACGGAACAATAGAGGGAGGGATCCTGGGGAGATTGTCTAAAAAATTTGGGGATCTAAAGCATAGGGGGGAAATTTTTTGTGAAAGTGACGAAAGATAAGGGTAGAAACGCATGACAGGGGATGGTTTAGGAGTAATAAAGGGGGAAATGTAAAAACTAAGAAAAAAATTTGGGGAAAAAAAATGTTCTAGGGGCTTAATACCCTGAATCTTTATATATACCACAATATGTTTTGTTTTTTTTACCCACGCTTTATCCACATAGGGAGTTTAATATTCTTGAAACTTCTGAAAAAGAAGATATCTGCTAATATTGATTGTAAAAAACTGGAGGCTAAAGGGTTTTCTACCTAAGGGGAAAGGCTTTCCCCTTTTGGTGCAAATTTAAAAAAGGGAAGTGTGTGCCTAGTTTTTTGCTACTTTCACAAAGACTTAAAACGGACGTAAAATATAATGATTTTTGGTTTTGTTTCACCTCCTGAAATTACCTTTAATTAATACATATTACCAAACCCTTTCTGTCCTGATGAATTATAAGTTTTTAAAAAAAACCCCCACTGCATTGCCCTACAGGAAATATATTTGCCTACACATATCATTCTCTAATGCACCCAAATACTCCAAAAGGACATTCCGGGCTCTTTTTTAACCGTCCAATCCAACAAACTTGACCCAAAGTATTACAATGCATGCTCAAAAGTCAACGTACTGACAAATTTCAAAGGCTCGTCCCTTCAGCTGTTTTCCCTCCGCAATTATTAATATTTAAAAAGCGTCCGACAGTAAACTGGCCATATAATTAGTCTGCTAAAGCTGTCTAAACGACACACATCATAAAGGTTAAAAGTGCAGGGAAATATTTGCAACCAAAGAAAAACCATTAAAACCCCGCGTATAACCAATATTTTTTACAACCTCTTTCAAAGGAGACGTCGACCCCCCAAAGACATCTTTGGAAGAATATAAATAAAGCAGTTTTAATCCATTCCAGCTAGAAAATGTAAGGAACTTATTTTTTTAAACCGCACAAAGTGGCGGAGCAGCAGCTACAATCACAAATTAAAGTTATCAACAACGATAAATCCTACTAAAATTAAAATTTAAAAATCACAAATATGCAAAGGGTGTAAGTGGGTGATCTTTTGTCTTTACATTGTGTAATGTATTGATTTGCCCCAAAAGTATGTAAAGCTTTGAAAATAATTCGTCTTAATTTTATAAACAATTTTTTTCTTTTAAATTATGTATATATTAAATGGCGCTTAAAAAAGCACTTCTTCTTTAAAAAGGGCAAAAGCCACTGATAGTGACGTCACGCCACGGCGTAGTAAAGTCTGTTGAAATAAATTTTTTCAAATAATAATTTCCCTTTTCCAAAGGGTTTTCAAAGAAATTTAAAATGTAACTTGAGTCTTTCCGCTCTCGACCTTCAGTAAAACCGAGATGTTTTTGTTTTGTATTTTGTTTTTCTAAACAAACCTCTCGAAGCTTCCAGAGCAATGAAAATTCGAAAAGGGTCAATTGAACCTCACTTGGGCACTTGGCTCTGGCGCCCATACTTTTTCACTACTCAGTCACACACAGCTTTTTCCCGCATCCCAAATAGGCACTATATTTTTCACGACATGATCTTTTTCTCCAAAATTAAACTGAGATTCAGAAAAAAAAAAACTGTCAAAAAAAAAAGGGGTTATTAATTATACAATAACTTTTTAAATTTGGGCGCTCGACACGGGCTAAAAATACCAATTAATTCCCCAAACTCAAAAACCCACCGTTTTAAATTATGCCGCCACGGGAAATTTTCCCAGCTAATTAAAGGGTGAAAACTTCAACGACGCTCAACACACGAACCAAATTCAAAATTTGGCGCACAACGGGGACCCAAATTTCTAAAACGCAAATTTAGCGCCCATCGGGGTGCACAGTTTCCCAGAATTCCAAAATTGGGTTGAAAATTTAAAATTATTTTTGTTTTTTGAGAATATGTTTTATTGGGTTTATTTTGCATCAAAAAAAAAAATCCCAAAAAAAAATATTTAGCTCTAGATTTTAAATTAAAAAACCGTATAATTTGATAAAATAAATTTTAAAAATTTTAAAACGGGGAAAAATTAATGCAAGACAAAAAAATATTTTTTAAGGTATTCGAACAAATTTCTTTTCCCATTTTAAAAATCAATAAAAAAACTAAATCTACATTACATTTATAATTTCTCACCTTTTTTAGAGTGGTCCATTAACTTTATAGGCAGAGCGGACGAAAAAAATAATTTTTCAAAATTTTTTCCCCCGCAGTGCGGAAAAGTTGTGGATATTTTTTCAAAATATACGTAAAAATTTTTCAATTATCAATAAAAATCTTCCGGTTCCATTTTGGTTCTAAAATCGAAATTCCCTAAAATGATTAAATTTTCAAATTTTCGTGATTTTTTTTAATTCCAGATTTTTTTTCCCGGGGTAGACAAAAAAAGTTGAAAAATTTTTAAAAACATAAGTGAAAAATTTTAGGGGTAATCATAAAATCTTACGTTAACTTTTGCTTTTTAACCCATTCTCGGGTGCGCTTTTTCAAGAAACCTTCATTAAAACCCGGCACTCGCAGACAGGGTTCGCGCCAAATGTTTCGCATTCTTTATTCAAACAATTATATACTTCGTCAAATGCTTATATTGCTTATACTGCTAGAAACTATCTATCATTTAGATATAAAATATTCAACTTCAAAAGTTAATTTTTCATTGATAGATACTTTAATAAAAAATTATTGAAATTAATCTAGGAACTTTTTGGGCACCAAGACTTTGATCAACGCCCAGCTAGAACAATAGATGGCACTACCCTCCCTAAAAAGTTTGCACAAGTAAAATCGGGCCCTGCGGGAATTTCCGCATTAATTCATTTTTCCCTAAATTTCGACATGTAGTTTGACCGTTTTTTGAATGTTCTGCTCGTGGCACTTTGTAATTCAGTTTAATTTTAGTGCTAAATTTTATTGCAAAATAGACATTGAAAGTGTTATCGTTTTTTAATATTGTGTAAACTAGTAGTGATTTAAAAATTTAAAACGGAGAAAGTCGTAATCATGGGAAAAATGTGAAGAACTAAAATAAAAAGCACAAAAAGGGGTAATGTTTTTTGCCCCTTTTGGTATCCAGCAAATTTAATACTCGCTTTCTCCCAAACATACAAGATATTATGAATACTTTTTTTTGGTGAGAAATAAATTAAAAAAAAATCCCCAAATCTACCCACCTGTAGGGGATAGGGTTTAAGGGCTGAAAATTTTGAAACAATTGGGCAGGCTGCCTAAATTTCCAACAGTTTCTGGGGAAAGAAAATCAAAAGATTGATCATTAATGAAAAAATACAAGACATAAGGTTTTGTTGCTAAAAACAGAGGGAAAAAATAAAGCCCAAAAATTTTTAATTTTCCAATCTGAAAAAAACGGCTTTTGTTTATAATTGTTCTTCAATGTGCACTCTCAACTGATGTAAATCCCCACGGAAAGGAAAGTTCCGAAAAAGAAAGACTGTTTCTTAAAGATAAAGGGGATTTCAAAAAAAAAGGTGATAACTCAGTTGTAGGCGACAACACAGAAACTTGGGAAACGAACGTATAGCTTTGAAAAGGAACAAAAAGTTCAAAAACAAAACAAAAGTGAAAAACCCCCAATTTTTCATTGAAGATTTAAACTTATCTCTCTTTTGATCTTATGAATACCTTCAACCTCATCGCAATCGAATGTAAGGGGGAAAAAAATCACGAAAAAACCCCCCTTCCAGCCTTACTAGTGCGGGGACAGAATGACTTCTGACAGATCTGCGGGAAAATAGCAAGTGCCTTTTTTGAAGACTTTTGGTTGTGCACATGACGACATGTTCCCTTTATAACAGGCATAAAAAGAAGGGAAAGAAAGAAAAATTCATGGAACGCGAATCCAGATTTTTAATTTATTTGCACCAATAACTTAAAGGGCGTATTTTTACAGTCGAAAAAATCAAACTTTAACTCAAAAACTTGAGGGACCTGCATCAGCAAAAGTGCCGGGAAAAACACTGACACTAATAGAAGAACCTGGGGCAAAAAGTAGGGGACTGTCCCAATAACCCTTCTGCTAAAAACATTACTGAAAGTATAACGACATTTTGCAAAAACCATATTTATTTTACACACTGTTAGCATTAGGAGTGAGAACCCCAATAAACACGGAAATAAGAGTGGTTTTCCGCCGTAATAACTATTTTTTTAAAAATCCTTACATTTTTTCGTGCCAGGTTCATGAATGACTACTGCTCGGCACTAATACAGCACTTGGGTGGGGAACAACGGCCCAAACGATTGTGGGCCAATTGGAAAAAAGCTTCTGAAATTTTGAACTTTTATCTGTTGTGGATTTTTAAAAAAAATGAGAGCAGTTTTTCAAAAAAAATTGATCGAGCACAGACCAATATATTAAATATCTGCACTGCTGACAAAAGGGTGTTCCAACAATTTGCCCCACAAAAATCCCCGGGAAATCTTTCCCATGCCCGCTGGTTGACAACGCTAATCGAATCTTGCTTGTTTTTTTGGAACAGGACGCCTCTAATAACAAAAAAGCTTTTTCTGAGTTTTAAATGAAGGTTTACGCCCCCCGTGGGGTTCAGATCAAATCACATCCCAAATTTACAGATGGACCACAAAACTTTGAAAAATTTAAACTTCACTTTACTTACAGACAAATTGAAGCTAGTTTTGATTGCTTTATCCAAAGAAAGGCTATTTGGTCATCCTAACAAATACTTCAATGTTTTTTGACCCATACCAAATGCCGAGAACTTGCCCCCCGCAGGGTTTTGAAAGCAAGGGAAAAAAACGGGACCAAAGTTCGTGTGTTCCCCAATTCCCAACTTAACTTAAAAACTAAACTTACATTGACTCATAGACGGGGAGAATTTTCAACTAAAAGGAACCTCCGATTTCCACTCACTTGCGAACGAAGACTAGGCAACTGATAAATCTGGCGAAAGTCCAGTGTTGGCTTGGGAAAAATAAACTTCCCTCCCCACTCAAATGGTTGAAAGAAAGGGGTAAAAAGACAAAAGAAGCTTCCCTTGCTGTCATCGGGGAAACCAGCGTGATGGATTTCAAGATCCCCAAAAGAGTCAAGGCGTGTCAGCCCTCGTTTGAAACAAAAACCAAAATAAGTGAAAATAGGAAACCATGAATTAAATGCCTTTAAAACACATTTGTAACTTTTTTTCTGGGAAACCGAAAAATACTTATTTTTACAAAATATTTTATTTCTGGGTATAAGATTTTTTTTTAGTGCTAAACTATTATTTATGAATATCTAATTTAGAAAAAAAATCTTTAAAGCTTCCAACATAAATGTTTAACTAAAGTTTTTCATTTCTCCCTAAATTTTACCCCTAATTTTTTCCCACATTTTTACCTAATTTTGTATATTTAACCTCAACGGAACGGAAAATTTTATTGATTACTCAAAATTTTTTCACTTTAGTTCCAAGACCTCTTTCGACTTTTTTCCGGGGTAGCGGAAAAAAAAATCTTTTTATAAAAAATTTACTGAACTGTGAAAATTTACATCTTTTTTTTGGCTAATTTCGCAATTTAACCCCAAAGTGGAAAACCCAAGATATTTATGATTAATCTGAAATTTTTTTACATATTTTTCTGAAACATATCCACAACATTTTCCCCCACGGGGAAAAAAATTTCGAAAAAAATTTTTTACCTCCGCCCCAAAAAGGCCCTCAGGGGGCTTTCCTACCCATCCTTGAGCTTTCGCTTCACCTACGTTTATAAACTATTTTAAGGGCATTCCCGTAACAGCAATATGCTACACAGCACACCTCACTTGCCTTTGTATCCTTCTTTATTGAGAAAATTTCCGGGGAACGCCCCATCTCATCACTGACCGAACTACAACGTCCGAAAAAAAAAGAAATGTAGTAAGAAAGGAATTTTCAAGACTGTTACACCTAATAGAAGTAACTCTTTAAAAATATTTCATCAGTCTTCATAGTTTTACTGGGATCTGTTTTCCCCCAAAAATTTTTCACTAAATTTGAATTATCCCCCAAACCCCTTTTTCATCTCCACAGATAATCTAGTCAAATTTTTTTCCTTAAAGAAACTCGAGTTGTGGGGCAAGAAAACATCTTTTTTTACTTTTGCCTCACTAAGACCGGGTAATTTCTCAAGGGGATGGAAAAACAGGGCATTTTTAATCCTCGCCCTTCACGAAGTTTTCCTATAGCCAACTTAATATGCAAACTTGAAATTTTTTTCTCTACCAATGGGGTGATTTTAAAATTTTTTTTAAACCAGGTTCAAGTATTTTTTCGAAGGAAGAAATTTCCCTTTTGAATGAGAATTCTATCACACTTTTTATTTAAAAAGAAACTTTAAAAATTTTTTTTACCCCCGCTGAATCCAAGAAAGATAGACATAACTTCAAATCACTGAAGACTTATAGGAACTCCTTGATTTATAGCTTCAAGGGGCATCTTCATACTTTCTAATGATTTTTTCTATGAACTACATGGTAAGTTTGCCATGGGAGGTAAGAAAATGGGCCTTTTGGCTCCTTTAGAAGAATCTATAAAAATCCCCACTCTTGAAGGGTGTGATCGATTTTGTGATTTAATTAATTAAAAATAGCAATCCTTTTCAAACCAATTTTTTTTTAATTGAAAAAAAAAATTCTTGTAATTTTTCTTATAATAATTAAGTCTAAAAAATATTTTTTTTCAAAAATGTTTAATTTTTGGGAACCTTTAAAAAAAAAATTAGTACACAAAAGTTACGGGAGGCCTTAACGCTCTAATTTTTTTTCAAATAAGTCTTTTCACCAATTATCGTAGTTTTTAAATTTTTCAAATTTTCTATTTAATGAAGAAATTTAAACAAATAAATATTACAAAAATAAAATTTCATTATTTTTTTTAAAAAAATAAGTGCCTTAGTAAATTCATTTCTAAAAATAATGTTCAAACATATACGCAATTTTGGGAAAAATCATAACACAAAAATATTAAAGTTTTTATAAATAAATAAAAAATTTAAAAGCACTATTAAAACTGCCATAGTCTTTAAAATTTTACTTATTTATAAAAATAGTTTTTTTATAACATATGTACATATTCAAAATTATATCCCCCCTAGTCTTTTTTTTGTGTGGGAAAAACATAAAAAAGTTTTTTTGTTTTGGGGAATAAAGGTTTTCTTTTCACTTTTGACATAAATGCGGATATCCCCTGCATTTTTCATTTTACAGTGACTGGCATCCTTTTGATCGGAATGGGGGTGGTTCACATTATCTAACGTATTTCAGTACTGGTCTAACTTATATCACCGCCCTTGAACCCCAACAATTTTTGACAATTTTTTCCATCGCTTGGGCGTCCCATTTTTTTTTTTTTTTTGAATTTTTTTGCTACACATGATTAGACCGTGTACTTATCTCCTTTTTGTGCATTGTTCAAAAATGTTAACCCTTTTTCCTATAAAATTTTGAACCAAAACAACAGTCTTGTTATCATCCACTTTAAAAGACAGAACACCTCAACATTTGAAACTTCATCAGAAAATCCCTCCCTTCATACTTCTTCAAAATTTTGAGGGGTAAAATCGGGTTAACCCACGTGCCTGCAGCAAAAATTATTTTTATTTTTAGAATTTTGGGAAAAAATGATGTGAGGAGAAGTAGTCAAAAAAAAGTTGTGCCCTCACTTTTAATTCATAGGCAATTTTTGGGCAACAACAGGACTAGACCAAAAATTTTGTAGATATTTTGATTGATTTCGTTAAAACACATTGTAGATCAGAAACGACCCCCACTTTTTTCCCACAGCAAGAAATTTTATCCTCCGGGAGGGTTTTTCCTTTTCATATGTTTGTAAACAATTTTCCAGAAAGGGAAATATCCCCAACGCAAATTTTTTTCCCCTAATTGGGCACACCTTTCAAAAGAATTCATTGTATATGATGAAATTTATATTTTTAACACTACAATCATGAGTATTTCTAAATTGTTTACCAAATGTAATTTTTTTGCGAAGTTTAAGAAATCGGGCCCGGACCATATTTCTAAGAACATATTTATTTCAACTGACCCCAAAAATGTCCTAAAAAAACTTGAGTGTTCCTACAACAATAGTAAATCAAAGTATTTATTTTAGACGCATTTTCAGTTTGAATTTTGTTTTTGGCTATAATGCATAAATATTGGGCATCTCAGACTCACAGCAAATAGGCCTCGGTTTTGTAGTTTCGGAAAAAGCAACAGGGAAAAAATTTTTGTGTCATCAAATCATTTTTGTATAATTTCATATCTCTCAAAACAAAGTGGCCTATGCCACCATTGTATATCTTCTTTTGTGTATTATCAAAGCTATCATTGTCAGTTGGCTCGCTATTTTCGAGAACATACAAATCATCCAGTTGGAATACTTCATTACTCCGCCTCATCAGAGTCTTGAACAGCAACAAAGTCATCAACCATTTAATTATTTATACCTACAGCATTTGTTTTCATCCCCTTATCAGCACCAACTCGCCACATGCTCTGGTTTGGATACACCCAACTACTTGATCACTGTCATCTTCATCACTAGAAATCCAGGAGTCTGAAATATCTCCATACTCGATCATTGTTAGTATATCGGCTGCAGACATGCCTGTGGGATTCATCATTTTATCTTCAGCAGTACAAATTTGATTAGATCGAGATGTTGACGCATTCAGTTTGAGACAAACACACTATATGCTTTTTAAAAATAGATTTGGAAGGGGAAATAAAAAATTATGTTGAAAAACCTTCAAAATCCAAAAATAGTCAAAACATTAAAATGTATTGAAATTTAAGGCTTAGTAAGTATCTTGGAATGATGAGTAAAAGTGTGTAATAAATTTAAACGCTGTAAACTAAAACCAATGAAAATTTCCCCAAAGCTTTTAAAAAATTTAAATGGTATTCACTGGCAAATTTAGAAAAAAAGTACTTTTAAATAAAAATTTAATATTGAAAAAAAAAACAAAAACAAATACGTGAACAAAAACCTTTACCGGTTGCTTGTAAAAATGGTTTAAAGTTTTTCCAAAGGGGGCGAAAAATCAACGGGAAAATAATGACACATTGTGAAAGAGGATAACCAGAAAAAGCTTTGGGGTTTTTTTTATTTAATAAAAAAAAAATCATTTTTTGGAAATTTAATTAAGGGCAGTTAGTGTACACGATTAAAGGTTGGATGAAAGGCATTGTCCTTTTAAGAAAGTTTGTTAAATTTTGATTTTTTTTACACAAAAATTTTTAAACTTTTGAAAAATTTTTGTTAAAATTGAGCCGCCGTTATTTTGGGTTTAAGTTATTTAATAATATTATTTTTTACTTGGGGATTTTGTTTGAAATTTATTAAAAGAAATCGGAAGTTGATTTTGAGGATCATATGTCTGTTTTTTTGTTTTTTTTTTAAAATTTAAAATTTTGGATTAGTGTGTATTGTTATGGGGAAAGGAAAAGGGGGGGCTTCCCCAGGGGCACGGGTGAATAGTTGATGTATGCCCGGGTTTCAAGTTTTTTTTTTTATTTAATTCTTTTGTAAGGGGACCTTGAAAATTAAATCTTAAATGGTTTTTAGCTTCTCTCTATCTAGGAAGAAAAAGGCTTTGGGGGTATTTTTTTAAAACCAATGTGAAGTTCAAGAAAATTTGCAAAAACTGAAACCCCTTTTTGGGTTCTTTAAAATTTGCATTGAAATATTCATAGGCATTTCCACTAATGGGGTAATAGAACCCCCGGATAAGTGTATTCACCAACACAGAAAAAGTTTCAGAGTATTTAAAAAATTTTTGGAAAAGTTTTTTTTCCCCAAGATTTAATGAAAGAACCTTTAAATTAGAGAAAAATTTAGCGTGGTTCATTTATGGACTGCAAAAATGGATACAAAAAAACACGATGAAAATTGGGGGAACAGTTTTCCCTACTAAACTCCCCCGAAAAAATCCCTTCCAAACCCCAAAAAAAAATTTGTGAAACTGCTTTGGCGGGATGTTTAACGTCCCCAAAATTTAATAATTTATAAACAATTTGTAGTGAATTATGACCGAACAAACCGGGGATGAATTACAAAACATTTGGAAAACAAATGAAAATTTAATTAAGAAGTTACCATTCACATGTCAAAACTTTTTTGGGTGGATTTTAAATAAAAATATTTTTAATTTCACACTAAGAGGGACGGGAGAAAGTATGAAGAGTAAAAAAAAACATTTTTAAAGTCTAGTTTTTAATTTTTAAATAAAAATTAACCATCTGTGTATTTAAATTCAGTAAAAATTATCACAAAAACTCTTTTTGTCATGTTTCCCCCATTAGAAAAGTCCCAAAAATTAGCAACAGACGTTATTTCGGGGTTTGGGCAATCCCCAAATTGCGTCATCCATGGGGCCCATTTTTTCCCCCGTTTCAACATGTGTTAATGTCGCTTAACTTGTACATTTGGGACAAGAAAAAGAGAACAAGTCAAAAATACAAATACCACCCCATTTCACCCTCCTGGTGGTGTTACTCCCAAAATGAGGAAGAAACATACCCAAACCACAATTCCCCACATAAAAAGAGAGTTTAAAAAATCAACCCCCCCCTAGAGGTCCCAAGTGTCAAATACCAAAGAAATTTAGAAAAAAAGAGATGTGTCCCCAAAAGCTCAGCATTTTATTTTCTTTAGAAATAAAATAAAGTGTTCTGTCACTAAAATTTTTCCGGGCGATCTTTTGGTTAACCTTTTTTTTTTTTTTTTTTCCCTTTTCCTAGTTTTGCAAAGTAATAAAACCGGTAGGAAAGGTCCGGGAACCCTTTTGGCATTGGGCCCGGGTTAAACGGCGAAGCGAGGCTTCCCCAAAATTTTTTAAAAAATGTAAGGGTAAATTTTTTTTCGTAAATTTAATTATTTTATTTTTTAAAAATTTCCCCTTTTTTCAGTTTTTTTATACTTTCAAATTTTTAACTTTTTGAATTTAAAAAATTTAAATTTTTATGGCAAAATTTTAGGTATAACAAATGAGTGAAAGATTAAAGAAAAGGGGATTAAAATAAATTTGAAATTTGCCCCTTTTTATTATGTGGTTGATTTTTTTTGTCAGTAAGTTTTTAATTAGATGTTCTTATCAAATTTTTTGCTTACTCTCCTGTATTGTTAAATTTTTGATTGATAAGTTTAGGAATATATGTTAGGGGTT
>JBCFYV010004322.1:0-24073 GCA_039000515.1 Timema cristinae | reverse complement strand
CCCAGTATGGCGATGAAATGTTTTACAGGCAACAAGATGGAGTCCCGGCCTCACTACTATCGAGATGTGAGGTCACACTTGGATGACACTACCCGGACGGTGGGTAGGTCGCAGAGGTGCTTTAGATTACCCACCTCAGTCTCCTGATTTGACACCTCTGGACTTCTACCTGTAGGGGACCATCAAGGATGACGTGTATCGACAAAAACAGCTAAAATAAACGAGATACGTGAAACAATCGTAGCGTCATGTGCTTCCATTACACCAGACACAGTAACACGCGTAGTTCGGTCTGCAGTTCGGTGCCATCGAAGTTGTTTAGACGCTCCTGGTGGTCATTTCGAACATATATCATAACTCTCTCTCAGAGTCAAAAATTGTACCTGCAAGTCAAATTTGTCAGAATATATTATGGACTATCAAACAGTGTTATTATTATTAGCACCGCGTCTTACTACCCGTTCGGGTTATACGCACTTACGCTAATGTGTAATGGTAGGGTGATTGTGAGATGAAATGAAGGACCTACAGTTTAACGTGGAATCCGAACCACGGTGGAGACCTGGCATTCCCCACATTCACAATATGTCTTGTCAGAGGTGAAGGAAGGGTTTGGTAATCGGATAAATCTGTGCCGGGACCGAGGATTGAACCCCGGCCGCCAGCATAGAAGTCTGACACCTTACCCCTAGACCACCAGGTCACCACATCAAACAGTGATTATATTTTTTTTTGACCCCTCTGTATTACAAGGCTAGTACATTAACCCTCCCTTACATGTTCTATAACAATAATATATGATGTGTTTTTAAGACATTCAATTTATAGTAGAGTAAGAATAGTTTTTTTATTAGCACTCATCTTACTACCCGTTTGGGCTATACTCCTATGTACTAATTACACTAATTAATTGGGGAATGGGAAGATTTATTTTATAGTAAGTGTACACGCATTTGCATGGAGGTAGAGTGAAGTCCATTCAGTACACATGACCGGGGTCGATCCCCGATAGCCCCATTTTCCTACAGTATTATGCAGGTGTGATGCCTTAGACCATGCGGCCAACAGAGCATGTATTAATATTGTTAATAAGCATTCCAACTAAAAAGAGGATAGGTGACCTGGCTGTCTAGAGGTAAGGTGTCAGACTTCTGTGCTGGCGACCGGGGTTCAATCCTTGGTCCCGGCAAAGATTTATCTGATTACCAAACCCTTCCTTCACCTCTGACAAGACATCTTGTGAATGTGGGGAATGCCAGGCCTCCACCGTGGTTCGGATTCCACGTTAAACTGTAGGTCCTTCATTTCATCTCACAATCACCCTACCATTACACATTAGCGTAAGTGCGTATAACCCGAACGGGTAGTAAGACGCGGTGCTAATAATAATAATAATAATAATAATAATAATAATAATAATAATAATAATAATAATAATAATAATAATAAAAAGAGGATATCATGATAACAGGTCTAATATTAGTGGGAATGTGTACTAAACGTCAAGAACTCCTCGTATATAGTTGAAGATAGGTTGGGGCTCAAATCCTGGTTGATTACGCTGTGGATATTTTTATAAGTCATTTTTAACTCTCCCTCTAAGAATATTCAAATACATACCCTCTAAGTTTTACCTCACTATTCCACACCACATCGAAATATTTAATATCGGATATCGCGGGAGGGTAGTAAGAGAGAGCGGAAAAAAAAAATATATATATACACACAATTTGGTATCTATGAATTACCCGTTTCAGTGTTTAAAAGATTTTAGGCCCCAGGCTCGCTATAGACAGGCCTCGAAGTTGGAGTCCCGGTTAGGTCTATTTTAGGTGGTTTTCCCTAAATAGTTTTCCACTACCTCTCCTTGTGATTTCAGCTACACTTCCTATAAATCTAACCTTAAACATTCCTAACATATTACAATAATCAATACATATGTGTTTAATCCAAATAGGTATTGATACGTGGTGACCAAAAAAAAAGATTTAAAAGAACATCTCTCACAATCAATTTTTCATTTTCTATTTGAATGTGTGTTAATTCTGAGCTAATGCCATAATAACAGTACGTCACTATTGATATCTATCTCCGGAAACCGTTTGGTTGGGAGAAAAAGTGGCCAATGTGTTTCTAATGTGATCAAAGCTCTCTGACAATCAACCACTGTGTGTGTGTAAGGAGATAAAGGTATATGAGTCGAGCTGAGAATATTTATCAATTTCACAGGGAAAAAGAGGGGGTTTAATTACTATTTGAGTTCGATACTTCATCAAGCAGAGAGCGTAGCCTGTAGGGACCTAGTATAGATGAGCTCGTCAAACAAAGCGCCCTCAAATGCAATAGCTTCTATCTTTTAACCCATAGTTTGATTGTGATATCCAATAAGTTATCACAAATTGAAAAAAAATACATAATTTATGTTATTCAACCAGTTTTGGTTATCAAAATGTCTAATGCATTAGTTTCGCAGTAGACTAGATTGCCTATGAAACCCCTGTTGATTGTATTACTAAGGGTGGTTTTTATTCTAAATTATTTTCAACTTTCACTACAAACAAATGCAGATACCTTTCTTTCCTATACATTTCAACCTACGTATCAAAAACATATTAGTGTATTTTTTTACATATTCTTTCAACCTGAATGGGTATTTAGAAGTGGTGACAAAAACTGTTTTTTTTTAGGAATGAAGGGTTCAACATCTTACCTCAGTCGGTAGCGTGTCTGTATACTGAGTAAAGGGTCCAGGGTTCAATTCCTGGCATGGCCGACAAAAACATCATTGATGAAATGGGGGTTTACCCTTTCACAGTGATAAACTAACGGCTGAAGCCTGGATTGTTTGCCTGTCCTAGTCTTAAGTTAGATTGTAAGGAATATGAAGCTACGGCAGGCCTAGCAAGATGGTAGTGGACAATATATAGCTTAAATAAAAAACAGACTCAGGCCACAGACTGGAAACAGTAATGAATGAAAAGAAGAATAAATCAAAGAAATGGAGCATTTTAAAATTATATTCAACAATTTATTAAGTTCACTATACTACCTATTCAGACAACCCACAATTAAAAAAAAATCATGGGTTAAAGTTAAGTAGGTTCAACATTTGAGGAAATGCTTGTGCATTTTATTGGAT
Source organism: Timema cristinae (assembly GCA_039000515.1). Classification (NCBI taxonomy): domain Eukaryota; kingdom Metazoa; phylum Arthropoda; class Insecta; order Phasmatodea; family Timematidae; genus Timema; species Timema cristinae. The sequence continues at coordinate 20,934 of JBCFYV010004322.1, read as the reverse complement.
AGAAAGTAGGAAATCTTTTATTAAAATTTTCTAAGCAAGACCGGCTTATATTTAAACCCTAATCTGATCGTAACTTGCAAAACAGACAATATGAGATTGACGCCCTAACACTAGCACTGATAAAAACGCCATGGCGTCAGCCTACATTTGAACTATACAGACTGAGTGGCTTCCATCTGTTGGTGAAGATATTGCCAATTTATGTTGATAAAAGGTGCTCTGAACAAGAAACAGTTAAAACCGTGTTTTGTCAGTTTTTTGGGAAAAACCTTTAGTGGCCAAAATAAATCAAATATGTCTACAGTAGAAATATAGAGTTTAATTTTCTTCACATGTTTATATCACCAGATGTTTAATATCTGTCATGAACATAGTGGCATTAGATGACAAACATTATAAATGAAGAGAAAAAGTTCTCATTAAATTCCAGGAAATCATTGACCGACATTCAAGAATAGCTGTTAGGGTCACCGTGAAAAGAAAATTAAAATCTTTGTTGATACTGGATCAATACTTTATTTATTTTGACCAAAAAAGTTTTGATACAAAATCTACAATGATACTGCTCTTAAATGGTATTTCTAGACAACCACCCTTATCTTAGTTTTATAGATCTGAGCTGCTACATCTTTATTCCATTAGCCCCCTCATTTGTCACCACAAGGCTGAGTTGACCCTATTCCAGACCAACTTCATTTCACAGAAAGTCTAAAATCACATGGAACTAAACCCAGGACCTTTGAATCCGTGGCAAGGAACTCTGACCTCAAACCACTGGTAGTATTAATAAACTAGTAATATTTATAACGATTCAATATAGTTTGTTCGGGATTGCAACCTTTTACTGATCCAAGAGTTACGTGTTTGATATATGACAGAGAAAGAATTATAAAAATTAGAAATTTGACTTTTCTTAGCTTATTAAACATTTAGAATGAAGTAATAACAAGTATCAGTTAAATAAATGTATCAAAAATTGTACCTAATTTCGTTGATCTTGCTACACCCAATCTCTATCATTACTAGCTCTCTGTTAACTGTTGCCAACTCTCCTCGCTCTCAGTTATGTCTGAAGGTGGTGTGCTGGGATAAGAAGGAGCTACTGGTAAACTCGACTAGCCAGCGTTGTGAAACTTATCCTATAACCATTTGAGGGGAGATTGACCTCACGAAAAAGAGAGAATGACAACGCCGTCTACCAAAGAATCACGATTGGAGAGAGGGTGAGAATATGTGTGGAAAAATGAAATCAGTGTATTTTTTGAAATATTATTAACTTAAAATAAATTGAGATTATATTACTTGAAAAATAACGCATTGAGGTAATTTTATATTGAATAATCTAATCTACAAAAATTACGTTTATTTATTATTTATTTCAACACATCTTACTACCTTTCCAGACTATACGCATACATAAAAGCTACTTTAATGGGGTATGGATGAGAAAAAAAAAGTTTCAGGGATAATCATACCACATTGTCATGAAAGGATAGTGGGAAAACATTTAGGAAAATCCACCCTTAGTAGACTAGATTGGAATTCGAACCATAATATCCCTGTCATCATCAGGCCACTCTAACGCTTGAGCTACGCCTTAGGACAATCAGCCAACTAAGCGGGAAATATTTAATAACATTTATAAAAAAATAGTTTTTAATCCTATTAAGCGGCTGGTCAGCACTCTATTACCCATAAAAACATGATATTAGAAAATATAAAGATTGTGATAAAACCGTTCTATGGATTTGAAATAGGTTTTCACCAATGAAAAGGAATGTATATTATCAAGAAAAAAGACTGTTTAACATTTACTAATCATACTAATTAAATTATCACATTTTCATCCTCGCAATATTTGATTATAATTACTTCATTGAGTGAAATATTTAAAATCGAGTTTTATTATATAAAAAAGAACTATTTTAACTTCAATTTTCTTGGATTATATATTTTATTTGGAGTTATTTAGTTTTTGTTTGTTTTTCAATGAATTAACAAATTAATATTGATGTAAGTATTAATGTTGGGAAAAAGAGAAAATCATAAAGCTAGATAATATTTTCTCCTGGCGTTATATAATCATTTATCATTTATTAGTTTAATACTAAGATTTAAAAAGTTATTTATAAAATTAAAATTTGAAATAGTTTGGTAACCATAGTGTAACGGTACTTGTAGGAATACCGGGAGCTACGTGTACCGTTAAGCAATTTACAGGGGTCTTCCATTTACAGCGTTAACACGATCGTTTATAAGTGACGATTCAAACCATTGTGAAGCTTTAAAGTATGTTCCTACTATTTTAAATAGGAAATAGGAATCAATGTATTCACTTTATAGTGGTAGGCGTACAATTTAAGCATCGATATTTAAGTCGTTAGAATAGTCAAACAGAAATCATAAAGCCTCTTGTAATTTAAAAAAGTTCAAGGGCTGATATGTGTGTGTGTGTGTGTGTGTGTGTGTGTGTGTACGCACGTGCGCGCACGAAAGTTATGTTGGGAGACCAGCGCACATATTGTTCCTTTCCTCTCTCTTTACTTAGTTCAACCCCATACCATTTTGAAAGGTAGTATTGTAGCTTAGACTGAGGCCTAATGTTGACTGCATGAGCAAGAAAATGCTTATTGATTCAAACAAATGTTTACAATATTTTCTTTGTGCGTGGTTGGCACATAATTGAATACCAGTATTATTTTTTTAACTCATCAATTGAAAATGTTACATTACATTACATTATATTACAATAGAACCCACACCATGCTGACATTTACGCATAGCTCTCTGTAATTCATACTACCTGCTCCAATTATACTGACAGTAATAGAATCCCTACAATAGTAATCTTCTCTATTGTAGTACACGTAGTTTGGTATGACATAATAAAACAATTATGAACAATAATATTCTCTCTACATAATCAATCTCTATATAATAAAGCTGTTCGTGTACTTACCGATTGAATCTTCTGAAACTAGCAACCACCAAGACTGGCCTACACCTATCATCCTAAATTGACGAGTGGGCCAAGCAAGCTACGATGTTCCAACAAGCAGAAGTCCACTCCGCCCTGTTCAACTAACACGTAATGTGCCGGCCAGTATTGGACACGACTAGAGAATGACTATTCAACTATTCCCCTTCCCTCTGATGGTAGAGAGAGGAACTACTTTCAAAACATCAGGTGATAGAAGAAATGGTTTTTGAAGTCGGATGAAGCCATGACAACAAATGGTCTACGTGATCATCCAAAGCTTCGAGTAGGCCGTATTGACGTCACCGACCGTGTGTTTAATTATTCCACCTTGTATTGAGACGAAACGATTATATATTGTGATGTGAGTATATGCTAAATTGACTTTTTGATTTCAACGCTTGACCAAGGAACATTGTCCTGGACCTATACAATGTCAGGATAAAACATTTATATATTATATCTTCTTCAGAATCTTAACTATGGCGATTTATTTATTGGACTATGATTTAAAATTAACTCTTAGTGTCAGCCATGTTAGATGTTGTAATTTTTCTATTATTTAATTTATTGATTTTTACCTGATCCTTATATTTGATAAGAGGCTCTATATTTTGTCTGTCGCCACTTGGGCGCTAGAGTCATTTCGAGTGTAAAATCTTTTAGATAGCAACAGTTGCTAATTGACTTGGAGTTAAACGAGTTAAATGTAAATTGTTTTGAAATTGTGGATACTAGTAATTATTTTGTAATCATGAAGGTAGCGTTTCTTGTTTGCATTTTGAAATATAGTTTAAAGTAAAGTAATTTTCTGATCATTTTGATTATTTATGAGATTAATCAACTTTAATATATTTTCTAATCTTTTTACTATGGTTTGCTTCTAATATATTATTTTCATTATTATTTACTTGTAGGGTTTTCATTTCCTAATATTGTGTCAGGATCGGATAGTCACGGGGGAGTTTGACTAAATTCTGTTAGCCAAACTCTCGCGTAATTTAAAGTTTCATATAGAAAGTTAACATGTAAAGTTAACGTTTTTTGAAGTCTTTATTATTAGGTATGAAAAAGACACTTTGGTAACATTTTGAAGGTGTCCATTAGGCTCTTATTTAGTCTTTATGTATTATCATGATGTATATTAATATTTTTGATTAATTGTACTAAATTAAGAGTTACGGGTTGTTCTGTCTCTTCAGGACTGACCCATTTGAATACTTGATATATTATGATGTTTATAACTCTCTCTTAAGTTATTTGCGAAATGTAAAGATATGAAGTTTGGTTTTCCACATATCTCAGTTTGATTAATGAGAATTAATGTTAAGTTTTCTGCTATATTGTTATTGTTTTGAATAAACCGTTCATATTGTTGATTTTAAATATTCCTAATATATTCCCTTTTCACTTGTTCTATAGCTTAATCCCGCTCCCTTTTATCTTATTAAGTGTCATAAATAAAAGGTAACAAAGTGGTGGGGTGGTGGGGTGTAACAAAAATGTTTTATATATTTTAAGCACCCGATAGTTTTACTAACTGTTCACATTGAATAAATAAATCATTTTATTGTATTCAAATACAAATGAGTGAATGATCTGAACCCAAAAATATGAATGAACATTAGTTAATAATAGAAAATATACATAATTGAATACAGATACGATTTTGTTTTTAATCTCTCTAATTTTACTGATTTTAACATTATTTAGCATAATATTGATAAAAATATTAGCCTTTTTACTTTCTTATAGACTAAAGAAATTATGGTAATCACGGATATTTTCGGCCTCAAGATTATGATGGTTCTAACGTTCTCTGTGGTCTCAAACTTAAAAAATGTGGATCTGTTTATAATAGACCTATCTTAATATTATCTAACATAACAAAACAGAACCTTCAATTTGTAGATGCACGAAAGGCTTGGCATTGCTCTTTCAACAGACTGGACTTATGATGACGGGGCGATCGGGGTTGGAATTCCAGTCCTAACTTTTTTTGATATTTTTATTAATACTTTGTGTACATTAATTTATTCATTACTTATTGTTGATATAATTGATGGCTTATATACTCTAGTGAACCAAGATGTTACAAATACATATTCCCTGGCCTAAACTCCCATTTTGGAATCTATGCCTAGCTCTATTTACCTCCGCCCCTCCCCTTCATGTCTTAAGACCTGTCCTGGCTATACACACTTGTAATTAATACCCCAAGGGTGTGTAAAGATGTTGATAGTAGAGCTTAGAGAAAGTGTACTAGTAGTAATAGCGTAGGTATAGGCGGTTTTCCTACAACGGAGAGAGCAAGTATTGTAATTTTGGAGTGACGTCAGGTGACGTCAGTGAGTGAGGTCAGCCTTGGTCAGCCTTGGTGATGCCGTCAGTCTGTGGTGATGTCCCGGAATGCATTTGGACGTCACAGATTTGAATGAATTATAATATTAAGTGCGAGGCACGTAATTAATTGTGTGTACGTGACATCATAAGATAATCAAGGGCGTATAAGAGTATGGTAGTGAAGATTCGTAATGACGTCACATTATATATCAGACTTGAATAATTCACATTGACACCTCACTATAGAATTTTATAGTAGAACCGCTTAAATAAGGTGGTTTTATCTGTGCAAAGAAGATAAGGGAGGACACATAATAGTTGCTGTTTTTATTGTATGTTCGTTAAAATAAGACGGCTTTGTGATTGAAATAAACTAACTATAGTATTTTATAGTAAGTTCGCTTGAATAAGGCGGCTTTATCTGTGCAAAGAAGATAAGGGAGGACACATAATAGTTGCTGTTTTTATTGTATGTTCGTTAAAATAGGACGGCTTTGTGATTGAAATAGACTCATTATAGAATTTCATAGTAGGTTCGCTTGAATAAGGCGGCTCTATCTGTGCAAAGAAGATAAGGGAGGACACATAATAGTTTCTGTTTATATTGTATTCTCGCTAAAATAAGACAATTTTGTGTTTGAAATAAAATAGTAATTTAATAGGAGGTTCGGTGAAATAAAGCGTCTTTGCTTATGCAATTCGAGATAACACACTATTAATTTTTTATAGTATGTTCACTGAAATAATGTATTTGCCACCCCCTCTTCTATTACATAGTGTTTATTTCCAAACGTTGTCTCAATGACCTTGAAAGAAAATCAATACAAGACAAAAAAATTGATAACTGTCTTAGGATTCAATAAAAGGTTTTCACTTTTAGAAATACTTAATATTAAAATTAGTAAACAATTTATTATTATTATTATTATTATTATTATTATTTATATTATGTAGCACCGCGTCTTTCTCCCGTTCGGGTTATACGTTTTAAGTATTAATTACGCTGATGGATTAGGATTTAGGATGATTGAATTAGATGAAGTGGAAACGCGCTTATTATTTAATATATTATTTTTTATGTAGCTTATTTAATTTATTTTACATGTAGAGTATAGAATAGTTTTAGATTTCATTATGAACCAAAACACTTTGGGGTTCAAATTTGAAGAAAAGTTATATCTGGGGCTAGGCTACCAAAAAAAATAACATTAGTCAACCTCAGTGGTATTGGAATAAAGTACTCCCATCAGGCCCCCAAAGTTCAAGGATTCAAACCCAGCCGAAGTCAACAGATTTTTCTTGTGAGATAAAAATCAGTAGCACAACTTCCTTCGGATGGGGAAGTAAAGACGTATGTCACATGTTGATTGTGTACATGTAAAATAACGCTGGAAGGTATGTTAGAATACCTTTCCTGGTAAAAATTGGAAGGCCCTTTCGCTCTGGCTCATAGAAATTCTCGTGCTCCGATTGAATCAGTTTGGTCAGAAAATGCACGTTAAATACCGCAGATAAACCCATTTAAAAAGTATCCATTGATTTAATGTAATCCGCCTCAATACGCCGACTGTAGTATATTCTTACGTACAATCTAATATGTTTATCGAAAGGTCGCATTGTATACAGTCAGTAGGTCCTTAATGTATCTTTCTGTCACTCTCTTTGGTTCGTGGTAAGTCTATCGCTCTTACACAAGGCGGCCTTGCAAACAACATTCCGGCACAAGGCACCGACCACCTTGAACCAATGCCAAGCCAAGGTGTGCCGTCCAAACTTCACAGGAAGTACCTTATCTGACAGCAGGAGAACTTACTAGATCTACTCTCACTTATGGATATGTCAAACCATGTGACCTGCAGACGTTATCTTTGATAGGTATTATCAATACCTATAAAATAAAACCGATAGTTTTAGTAATATGTTACCAATGTTGGTCACAATGAGTATTTTTCGAAAAAAGGTCCTTCTTTTGAAAACTGAACTGTAGTCATATCTTTGGCTAGCTCGACCTTGAGCCTTAGAAACAATCTCATCAAGAATACGATCTCTTTTTAATTTATAGTGTATTTAACTGCAACTTTTATGAACACATGCTGAACTTACAAACTAACTTAACCTAGGACAGCACGTCTAAAACTACACACCCATCCCTAGCTCCTAGATATTTACTGATTGGATAGCAAGACTTACAAACAAGCTTAATCTAGGACATTACGTATAATACTACACACTCAGCCTTAGCTCCAGGATATTTACTAATTGTATAGCAGGACTTACAAACTAACTTAACCTAGGGCAGTAGTCTAATACTACACACTCAGCACTAGCTCCTAGATATTTACTAATTGGATAACAGGACCGACAATTTTTCAAATAGTGTCTTCCTTAGAAGCACCCGGACCACTTACCCATGGTCACCCGTTTGGGCTGTATTCATATGTACTAACTACTTTAAAACTCTAAAGGATGGGGAAGGTTGAATCTAGCTCTGAGTTGTCACGGATCGTTTTCATAAATATCCAAGCATCTGGTAGACACAAAATATATAACCTTAAAATATGTTACATATAACCACACACAATTTATTAAGCTATATAAAACACACATCCATAATATAAATATACATATAATATACAAGGAAAAGTGAACATTAATTAAATAAATTTGGAAAAATTAACTTAAAAAATGGAGGACTTTTATCATTGAGGACGACACGTGACATGAAATTTTACTCCTTCCACAATGGGCGTCACGTTCTTATACTGTCAAACAAAAGCGATAAAAGCTGACCCAACACATCCCCTATTATAGGAAACTTTATTTGACAATATTGGTGTGTTGGGGGGATTTAATAAAGGTCGTTGGATTAGTTTTTAAATGAGTAAAAACTAGAAATAAAATTAATAGACCTCAGATTATCCATTTATTTCCTTCTAAATTTCGAATTAAATTTTATATTCTAGTATAGGTCTATATATTTAAAAATTATTATCATTATTATTATTATTATTATTATTTATTATTATTATTATTATTATTATTATATTATTATTATTATTATTATTATTAGCACCGCGTCTTACAACCTGTTCGGGTTATACTCACTTGAGCTAATGTGTAATGGTAGGGTGATTGCGAGATGAAATGGAGGACCTACAATTTAGTGTGGGATCTGAACCACGGTGGAGGGCTGTCTTTCCACACATTCACGAGTTGTGATTAATACACGTCTTGTCAGAGGTGAAGGAAGAGTTTGGTAATCAGATAAATCTGTGCCGAGACGAGGATTGAACCCAGGACTCCAAGCACAGAAGTCTGACACCTTACCCCTAGACCACCAGATCACCCAAAATTATCTTGTAAGCATTCCTTTTGGCAATCAAGCCAAGTTGTAGTAGAAATAGTACGAGTTTCCAAGCTAACATGGCTGACAATTCACCATCGATTCTAGGGGGGTCACACTGCCATTTTGTTAGTTGTTGGTTAGGACACCAGATCATCGAATACGAGGGATGGGTTTACCATCGTGCCAAAGTACCTTAGTTGGTAGCGTTGTAGGATCACCTAGAGTGTCAGTCGGACTTGGCTAAACATTCTTTACTATATTTCGTTCTGTCACTAGCTCCCGAATAAGTATTTTAAAATCCTTTTTATATTTCTAGTAACTTCTTAACATCATCACGTTTTTTTTCAGTACATAAATTGGGAGCCTACACAGTCATATATCTAGTCACCCTCCTTATCCTAGGATGCAACCCATCCTAACAAATTAGGCCCACGAATTGGGGAGAGTTATTTTATATTGAAAATTATATGTTTGCCTAGTAAAATGTGTTGATATATAAACTGCAAAAAACAATCACCTTAATCACGTATCAACATTTCCACCCTAAAGAAACATATTTAATCTTTAGCATTTCACGTTTTAGTATTAGATAATGATCAAATATTCTTTCATTCATTTTTACTACTTATTAGTATTATTATTAGCACTGTTCTTACTACCCGTTTGAGTTATACGCACTTACGCTAATGTGTAATGGTAGGGTGATTGTGAGATGAAATGGAGGACCTACAGTTTAACGGGGGATCCAAACCACGGTGGATTGCTGGCATTCCCCACATTCACGAGTTGTGATTAATACACGTATTGTCAGAGGTGAAGGAAGGGTTTTGCAATCAGATAAATCTGTGCCATGACTGAGGATTGAACCCCGGAGCCCTAGCACAGAAATCTGACACCCTATACCTCCAGGTCACCTACTTCCTGTGTCGTTTATACACCTATACACTAATCAATCTAATTGGTTATGGATGTGTTAGATGAAGTTTATGGAAAGTGTACCTGCATTTGGTTGGAGAGAGAATGTCGAATCATATTAGAAAAAGTTACCCTAAGTACACAACACCGGGATTCGAACCCTTATCTCCCCGTCATCAGCAGTTCAGTCTATGGTTAGCATCACACCTCAGATCATGCGGCTACCGCTTCAGTAGATGTATCTTCTGTTAAACATGTAGTTAATACTTTTGGTTTATGTGACCATGGGTAAGTGGTCCGGGTGCTTCTAAGGAAGACATTATTTGAAAAATTGTCGGTCCTGTTATCCAATTAGTAAATATCTAGGAGCTAGTGCTGAGTGTGTAGTATTAGACTACTGCCCTAGGTTAAGTTAGTTTGTAAGTCTTGCTATACAATTAGTAAATATCTAGGAGCTAAGGCTGAGTGTGTAGTATTATACGTAATGTCCTAGATTAAGCTTGTTTGTAAGTCTTGCTATCAATTCAGTAAATATCAAGGAGCTAGGGATGGGTGTGTAGTTTTAGACGTGCTGTCCTAGGTTAAGTTAGTTTGTAAGTTCAGCATGTGTTCATAAAAGTTGCAGTTAAATACACTATAAATTAAAAAGAGATCGTATTCTTGATGAGATTGTTTCTAAGGCTCAAGGTCGAGCTAGCCAAAGATATGACTACAGTTCAGTTTTCAAAAGAAGGACCTTTTTTCGAAAAATACTCATTGTGACCAACATTGGTAACATTTTACTAAAACTATCGGTTTTATTTTATAGGTATTGATAATATCTATCAAAGTTAACGTCTGCAGGTCACATGGTTTGACATATCCATAAGTGAGAGTAGATCTAGTAAGTTCTCTAGCTGTCAAATAAGGTCCTTCCTGTGAAGTTTGGACTGCGCACCTTGGTTTGGCATTGGTTCAAGGTGGTCGGTGCCTTGTGCCGGAATGTTGTTTGCAAGGCCGCCTTGTGTAAGAGCGATAGACTTACCACGAACCAAAGAGAGTGACAGAAAGATACATTAAGGACCTACTGACTGTATACAATGCGACCTTTCGATAAACATATTAGACTGTACGTAAGAATATACTACAGTCGACGTATTGAGGCAGATTACATTAAATCAAAGGATATTTTTTTAAAAGGGTTTATTTGAGGTATTTTACGTGCATTTTCTGACTCGACTGATTCAATCGGAGCACGAGAATTTCTATGAGCCAGAGCGAAAGGGCCTTCCAATTTTTACCGGGAAAGGTATTCTAACATACCTTCCAGCGTTATTTTACATGTACACAATCAACATGTGACATACGTCTTTACTTCCCCATCCGAAGGAAGTTGTGCTACTGATTTTTATCTCACAAGAAAAATCTGTTGACTTCGGCTGGGTTTGAATCCTTGAACTTTGGGGCCTGATGGGAGTACTTTATTCCAATACCACTGAGGTTGACTAATGTTATTTTTTTTGGTAGCCTAGCCCCAGATATAATTTTTCTTCAAATTTGTACCCCAAAGTGTTTTGGTTCATAATGCAATCTAAAACTATTCTACACTCTACATGTAAAATAAATTAAATAAGCTACATCCAAAATAATATATTAAACAATAAGCGCGTTTCCACTTCATCTAATTCAATCTTCCTAATTCCTAATCCATCAGCGTAATTAATACTTAAAGCGTATAACCCGAACAGGAGAAAGACGTGGTTCTACATAATAATAATAATAATAATAATAATAATAATAATAATAATAATAGTAATAATAATAAATTGTTTACTAATTTTAATATTAAGTATTTCTAAAAGTGAAATCCTTTTATTAAATCCTAAGACAGTTATCAATTTTTTTGTCTTGTATTGATTTTCTTTCAAGGTCATTGAGACAACGTTTGGAAATAAACTCTATGTAATAGAAGAGGGGGTGGCAAATACATTATTTCAGTGAACATACTATAAAAAAAATAATAGTGTGTTATCTCTAATTGCATATACAAAGACGCTTTATTTCTGTGAACCTCCTATAAAAATACTATTTTATTTCAAACACAAAATTGTCTTATTTTAGCGAGAATACAATAAAAACAGCAACTATTATGTGTCCTCTCTTATCTTCTTTGCACAGATAAAGCCACCTTATTTAATCGGACCTACTATAAAATTCTATAGTGAGCTGTCCATGTGAATTATAACTATTATGTGTCCTCCCTTATCTTCTTTGCACATATAGAGCCGCCTTATTTAAGCGAGCTTACTATAAAATTCTATAGTTAGTTTATTTCAATCACAAATTCGTCTTATTTTAATGAACATACAATAAAAACAGCAACTATTATGTGTCCTCTCTTATCTTCTTTGCACAGATAAAGCCACCTTATTTAATCGGACCTACTATAAAATTCTATAGTGAGGTGTCAATGTGAATTATAACTATTATGTGTCCCCCCTTATCTTCTTTGCACAGATAAAGCCGCCTTATTTAAGCGAACCTACTATAAAATTCTATATTGAGCTGTCAATGCTAATTATTCAAGTCTGATATATAATGTGACGTCATTACGAATCTTCACTACCATACTCTCATACGCCCTTGATTATCTTATGATGTCACGTACACACAATTAATTACGTGCCTCGCACTTAATATTATAATTCATTCAAATCTGTGACGTCCAAATGCATTCCGGGACATCACCACAGACTGACGGCATCACCAAGGCTGACCAAGGCTGACCTCACTCACTGACGTCACCTGACGTCACTCCAAAATTACAATACTTGCTCTCTCCGTTGGAGGAAAACCGCCTATACCTACGCTCTTACTACTTGTACTTATATTTGTGTGGTGGAAGAGTGCTAATCCGGTTAGGAAAATACAGTTATTAAATCTTCCCGGGACTCGAATGTGGACCTGGCCATAAACAACAAATCAGACTAGAGAAAATATACGTTCATTCTGCCTATCCAATGATGCCTATGATGATTTCCACTATAGCATTTTTCAAACGTTTTTAATTTAAACCAATATGTATTTTAAGATTACATTCTGATGGAGCGATTGTGTAAGGATAAACAAATTTCGAAAGAACAGGTATTTGAACCCTGGTCATTCAGCTCTACTCGCTAGCTTCTGTACCTATTGAACTTTCCGGGATTTTCCTGTCACTTTCATAACCCAGATAAACCTCTAAGAGTACTGGTGTAGATAACTACATTAAATACTAACACTTGTTACAAGTAGACTATAATTATTCAGTAAACAATGATATAGGTATTTCATTAGTGTAATTTGCGATTTTGATTGTATTCTCATTATACTATTAGTATCATTGTATAAATTTTATTTTTTCATTATGTGCAGGAATTAATATTTTATTAATGAAAATATTTAAACATTTGTATAATTATTGATTATATAAAATGTTTTAAAATAAATCAGCACTAGCCTACATTATCATGTTTTACTGTAAAAATAAATGTATAGTAATAAAAAAAATTTATTACTATTAAATAGTAAATACTATTTTATTAATTCATATTTATTATTGATTTAAATAATTATTAATTTAGTAGTTTAATGAATATTCACAGTTCTGGCATGGTAAAGTTTCGTGGAGACTTAAAGCTATCACTTCAATATAAAGAACCACATATTAATATTATCAGTTTTCCTATTGTGCATAAACACTTTTCTGAACTATAACCATTTAAATGTACTAATAGGGTATAAGAAATAACAAGGTAAAATCTAAATAAATTGTAAAAACAATTACTTAGAGGTAGAGTGGGAAACATTAAACACTCTTTGTAGACACATAACTAGATTGGATTTGATACCTGACCTACCCATCACTGGCAAACCAGACCATACCCCAATTTGATTAAGAATGAACATATCTGAGAGCTAGAAATCTTCCAATTCGTGTATGCTTTGGACAGGATGAATGTCAATGAATGACATACATGTTGACAAATGCATTGCCTACCTTCTCTTTGTGACAATCTTAGGTACTCTCCCCTAATAACTCTCGTAAAGACTATTTACAATTTTGTACTCTACCCCATCAACAATACAGAGGTGATTTCTACCTGAGATAAAGGTTTCAGACGATTATAGCTTTACTTATCCTCACTCAATGGATGGGTGAAGGGAAGGGGTGGGCTCTAAAGTGCTGATAGTTCTGCCAACACTGTGTGCTGACTGAGCCGCCGAAGATAAAAGTATAACTCAATTGGTTTCATCTGATACCGTAAATCAGGGGCTGGCACTGATATGACTCTTCACTTCTAACGACCATTGACCAGGGCCTAACATTAAACATTTTAAAAATGCATTTACATTCTTAAGAACTTAGGAAATAATCGCCAAAGTAATAGAAGTTTTATGTACTAGGCAAATATTTATATAGCAAATTAAATATGTAATTTTTGTTTGGGTTTATTAACGTGCACATCCTGTACTGACTGACACACGACTTACGGACTAACCCTAATATTATAACAAAAATAGCACAGTGCCTCCTTGTTGTTAATTGATAACTGTGAAAGAGGAAGATCTCGCAGATGATAATTTTTTCTTCCCATGCCTGAAATCGAACCTGGCACTTCTATCTCAATGGTCAAATGTACTCTATTTTACGTTAAGGTGTTGGAATATAAAATAAGAATATTTCACTTTTTTATTTGTTACATGGTTTTAGTAAATGAGATTTTTTTTTTTAACAACCAAACTAACTTAGGACGAAATAATGCTTCATCATGTTTTCAACTTTTGAATGTACCAAATAAAAAAGTTATCTAATTGCCTTTACAAACAAACCAAAAACGCATTATTTTTACTTCCGGGCACTTCACAATACATAAAAACAAAGAGCTCACAAATCAAAAAGCTCAGTCGTATATATGAACACTTTGCTAATGAATTGGGCCTGTTGACGAATATATTTTGTAATTTAGGTTTCAAAAGCCATCGAAAGTTCTATCAATAATATTTTTTAAACTTCAGTTCATCATATTTTTTTATACCTGACCAAAGTGGCTGGTGATGAATTTATAGGTTGGATGGAATGGTGGTAAAACACAATGGTTTTCCTCTTCAATAAATCACACAGCCCGTAACATTCGGTGAACCTTTTTACAAACCTCTCATTTATGTGAACTTTGTTATTCAATATATTCATACGAACAATGCTATCTTTAGGATTACAAACAGAAAAGTTTGGATTTACTTAATGGAGACAATTTTTTTCTTTTGCTACGCAAGCATTTAATGACAATAATATTACACAACAAAACAAAAAGTAGGATGCAGTGCTAATCAAAATCCATTAGTTTAATAAGAATGATAATGTAGAATTAATATCGAATATATACACAGGATTTTTGAGGATGTAGGGTGGGAAATTATTTGTGATAAACTGGTGCGGAATTCAAGCTCATACACATCCCTATATGATACCTACATTTAACCCACCTACCCACTGGTTCAGGTTGAAATGGTGAAAAGCGTTTCAGCCGATATAATTTGAAAAAATAAATGCCTAATTTTGTCACAGGCTCATTCGGGCTTTAAATTTAAGTTCTTACCAATGTACAAATTCGCCACTAACCCATTATTATAATAGTCCATTCATTACACCTATCCTATCTGAGTTAGTTTATCCAGTCCATCTCATTACACCTATCTCTTCATTAGCAAAGTTCTACCAGTCCTCTCAATTACAACATATCCATTATAGTTAGTTTATCCGCCCCCTCTACAACCTAATCCCATTATATTAGTTTATCCCCCACCTCATTAACCTAATCCATTATGATTGTCTATGCCACCTCATTACAACCAAATCCTATGAGTTTAGTTCTATCCGCACTCTTACAGTATCCATATGACATTTACCCAGTCCACTCATTCACCTTCTTAGCTTTAATGTACCATCATTCGCTCTAATCTCAGTCTTCCCTGTTCCAGTCAATTTACAAGCTAATCCCATTATGAAGCTATTACTGAAATACCACGCCACCTCATGTATATCCAACGCTACAATCCGCCAATAAAATAGCTGTGTGTTCGTTCATAAACAAGCTAGCTGTCTAGCCACCCTCTATTACAAGAGCAACCATTCCCCGTTAATGGGTTGTATCTTCCCGCTCATCCCTTTGTTCTATTTCACCAATAATCCCATTATGGCTTTCTATCCCGCCACCTCATTACAACTAATCCCAATGACTAGTTCATCCAGTCCACCTCATTTCACGCTCTCTCTTTCAGTCCATTTTAATGTCTCCTATCACTACAGCATCTAATCTTGCACTGTCTTCCATGTGGTTTGCCATCATATCTTGAACACACTAAGTTTCTTCCATTTGCACCGTGTCTAAAGGTATGACTGTAATTGAACCCGAACGTGTCATCACTTATGATCACCGCGTACAGAGCTTACCGCAGATAAGGAATCAAGGTTGGTTCGGTTGCCATAGAACAAGTCTGATAGCTTTAGGGGTGGATCATAGCCGACGTGCCTCTTTGAATACAAGAGGGCACCATTCGCCGGTTAAGGGTTCTGACCACTTCTGTCTCCGCTTCTTATCCTTCTTTTGTCTATTTTCGCATAAAGGATTTCTATATTCATATTCAAACTAGCAGGAAAATAATAAAAACCGTCGGTATTAAAGTGGCGTTGTAGCTGGTTTGTACATACAAATTTATATTAATAAAAAACAAGTATAAAATAGAAATAATATAAAACAACCACTAACAAGCCCACTCTATCTTGTATAAAGTGATTAATATCTTTTTTGTTGTATATAGAATAATATTTGAATGGGGATATAGTTTTTTTTTTGAAGGAGAGCTTTTATGACCATAGACCAATCTTAGTGTTCTTTTAATAATAACGCATTTACGTGGATAAGTTCTGTAAAAAAATATGTCTACTATAGTCAATAAGATTAAGGTTTAAGTATCATACACTATATTACGACTTCCAACTTACAATACTTAGTTTTTACTTAGTTTTTTTAACATTGTGCTCTCATAGACTGCTGAGTCATACAATTGTTTGGATGTCTCAAAAGTCATTACATCTGTTTAAAATAATTTTTTTTTAATAGATTTGTTTATCAAGTTTTGACACAGTATTTATGTAAAAAGACTTAGTACCTAATTTTTTACAAGGCTATATGTTTGAGAGTCATATATTATTTTACTACAACATTAAAATTTATTTTTATATTACCAATGACACTGTCTATAAATAAACGGTTCGGAGCTTCGCATGGACTTTCTCACTCCAGTGTTATAAAATGAAGATATTTACTCATAGTTCATAATATATGTGAAACGAAATAATATACACTAACAAACCCGAGAAAAATTGCGTTATTCTTAAGTAAAACCTTTTTTAATTCCTGGTAATAAATTTTATTTTTAAAGAATTAAAGTTCTTATTTGTATATTTGGACAAAAAAAAGAGCAATATTGTGATCACATGGCTTCACACTTCGTATTCTAATTTCTACTTACGGTTAAAATTTTGACATTTTATTAGAAGTTGCACATCTTATGGTTATCACATTGATATTAAATTCCTCATTTATAACTTTATATTAATAAAAAAGTTTGAAATCGACTATTGAGTTTAAAATGATGGAGATTCATTGCTGTACAAACAATTCCCCTAAGAGTTTAATGGAATAATAAAATCAACTTTATGAGAGACTTAGTTATTCACTTACTCTATGGCATTAGATAATTATTACGTTAAAACTTAAGTAGTATCTATGTGAAGTACAACTTATGCTCACAAAATGGTATTAATATATTTGCCAATATCTCAGAAACTGTTGGTTTTATAAAAATATATTTCAAATAAAAGTTTTTTATTTTTATTAACAATACATTTTGAAATAATGTGTTATTTACTATCTCAAATAGTTGTGGAGATACGGAAATTTCCTCTTCTGTAAAGCACCCTAAATATCATTTTCATGGGAAAATGAAAATAGCCATTTTATTTATAATTTTTATCAAGGCCAATATATGAATTTTAATCAAAATCATTAGAGCAAGTTTTTTAAAAGTTAATTTGTTTGTTTTTTACTTTGCGTGCTTAGGAAACAATCCTTAATTTTAGGCTTAGATATCGAATTCCAAAACTCTCGGGGAGAAAACCTATGAAAACCTAAGTTACCAGGTCTTAGCTCGATCGGTATAATAGTTTAGGCTCTAGTCCGAGGTACAGACAGACGTAAATAAAAAAAAAACTTTTAGGATTCGGGTGTTCATGAAACGTTAAAATTCATCAATATCTCGATATCTATTATTTTGACGATCACATTACTTTATCTAACTGTAAGGTAATTAGAAAGTAAAAGCATCTCCATTCATCATATCACATGACCTGACAAATGAAAATGTAAACTTGTTTATATAACTACCAAAAATATGAGTTAATATAAAAATCTGCCTGATTGGTTTATGCAGTTACAAAAAGGTCAAGTTTCTAATACGAAGTGGGTGTAAAAATGTTGGCTATACACTCTCGTTACACTCAAATGCTGGATTTTTTTAAATTACTAACTTCTTCACCCCTAGTCTAATAGGGTAATTAAATGTGTGTTGCCCACACATACAATTTAATTGGGTTAATATTAATGCATTATTATAAATATTATTAGGGTTTCTGTCTTTCAAGAGGTCAATTTATTTTGTCGGTGAACTTAGACCACCAATACGCCCGGTTTTCCACCACCTTCTTGAACTTCCATAATTTACTTCTTTCCTCATTCTTTTCCTCAACCTTTCCTCATATGACCTCGTACAGAAGTCAGTTCCTCCTAATGATGTGTTCGGTCCAGTTTGCTTTTCAGCGAAAAATCAAAAATTCAAATAGTTTCTTCTCACCCACACTTCCTAGGACTTCTTCACTTGTCACCCTGTCTGTCCACCTGATCTTCTCACCCACTCTTCTTAGGACTTGTTCATTTGTCCCCCTGTCTGTCCACCCGATCTTCTCACCCACTCTTCCTAGGAATTCTTCATTTGTCACCCTGTCTGTCCACCTGATCTTCTCACCCACTCTTCCTAGGACTTCTTCACTTGTCACCCTGTCTGTCCACCTGATCTTCTCACCCACTCTTCCTAG
This sequence comes from Timema cristinae, assembly GCA_039000515.1. Taxonomy (NCBI): domain Eukaryota; kingdom Metazoa; phylum Arthropoda; class Insecta; order Phasmatodea; family Timematidae; genus Timema; species Timema cristinae. The sequence continues at coordinate 2,178 of JBCFYV010004322.1, read as the reverse complement.
GACTTCTTCACTTGTCACCCTGTCTGTCCACCTGATCTTCTCACCCACTCTTCTTAGGACTTGTTCATTTGTCCCCCTGCTGTCCACCCGATCTTCTCACCTACTCTTCCTAGGACTTCTTCACTTGTCACCCTGTCTGTCCACCTGATCTTCTCACCCACTCTTCTTAGGACTTGTTCATTTGTCACCCTGTATGTCCACCTGATCTTCTCACCCACTCTTCTTAGGACTTGTTCATTTGTCCCCCTGTCTGTCCACCCGATCTTCTCACCCACTCTTCCTAGGAATTCTTCATTTGTCACCCTGTCTGTCCACCTGATCTTCTCACCCACTCTTCCTAGGACTTCTTCACTTGTCACCCTGTCTGTCCACCTGATCTTCTCACCCACTCTTCCTAGGACTTCTTCACTTGTCACCCTGTCTGTCCACCTGATCTTCTCACCCACTCTTCCTAGGACTTCTTCACTTGTCACCCTGTCTGTCCACCTGATCTTTTCACCCACTCTTCTTAGGACTTGTTCATTTGTCCCCTGTCTGTCCACCCGATCTTCTCACCCACTCTTCCTAGGACTTCTTCACTTGTCACCCTGTCTGTCCACCTGATCTTCTCACCCACTCTTCCTAGGACTTCTTCACTTGTCACCCTCTCTGTCCACCTGATCTTCTCACCCACTCTTCTTAGGACTTGTTCATTTGTCCCCCTGTCTGTCCACCCGATCTTCTCACCTACTCTTCCTAGGACTTCTTCACTTGTCACCCTGTCTGTCCACCTGATCTTCTCAATTCTTCTCCAGTAACATATTTCAAAGCTCTCAAAGTGTTTCTTTCCATCTATTTAAGAGTCCAAGTTTCTGCTCCAAATGTATCATTTCATGAGTTTATTCATCAGTTCCAAGCTTAACTGGTTGATCAGCAGTAACCTCTTCTTGTTGAAAGCTTTCTTGGCAATGGCGATCCTCGACCTAGTGTCCTTGGTGCAGTAGGCCTCCGTTGTCAGTCTGACTCTCCAGGTACCTGAACTGCTCTATATTTTATAGTTCCTGGTTTACAATTTTGGTTTTCAGTGGTTCTTCATTTTTTGAAATCACCATCATTTTTTAACTCTCAATGTCGATTTCCATATCATATCTTCTCCCTATCTTCAACAGTAAGTCCATTATAAATAATAAAGACAACATAAAAACTGATAACCTACTTCGGTAGCTCCATGGTCTAAGGCGCCACTTTTGCAAGATACTGTACTTTATATGATAGGGAGATCAGGGTTTGAGTCTCGGTCAAGTGTACAAGTTGTGTTATTTAAAAAAAAAGTTTTCCACTCCCCTTTCACACAAATGCAGATATCGTTTCTCTAATTTCAGCCTTCCCATCACTAAATAACTAGCATTATTAGTACATATGTGTATAGTTTGAACAGGTAGTAAGTTACGGTGCTAAAATGGGCCTAACTAGTGAATAGCGTAACGTGAATGGTTCATAGTAAAATTACGTTCATACACAATGAAACAATGCTCAATATTTGAATCCAATTAAATATTTTGTATTTCTTAAAACTGATTGAACCATTTTGCTTTATTTTTGAAATACATGTTGAAAGTTGTAATAAGGAAGCAGTTTGAACTATGACTATAGAATTCAATATGAAATATTAATTGCGATTAAGATATTGAGAAAAAATTTTTAGTAAGCTATAAACACTTTTATTCAAATATATCTGTGTAGATTAGTTAAAGTGGATCATTATTGATTTTACATATATGATTGGATATAAAATAATTAAAACAACACTTTAAAAATGTGAGTCAGGTCACACTACATTAACAAGTAAAAATATAACACAATAAAATTAATTTAACATAACTAAACCATATAGACAGTGTATCAATGACTAGGAGAACAATAATTGTTTGTCAAATAATTAAAGGTGCCGAAACATGTTACAATTCAAAATAAGCCGGCTCTACGATGCCTTGAAAAAGGAGCATGGGAATTCAGATAAGGATTAGAATTCTATAAATTTCATTTATTCAACATTGTGTTAACTTTACAGTTCAATTATTTTTCTAATTAATCCTTTAATTATATGACAAACAATTATTGTTCTCCTAGTCATTGATACACTGTCTATATGGTTTAGTTACGTTAAATTAATTTTATTGTGTTATATTTTTACTTGTT
>JBCFYV010004321.1:0-22782 GCA_039000515.1 Timema cristinae | reverse complement strand
ATCCTGTGAGTCAATGTCAAATACGGGTTTTCCAAAAAAAAAAAAACATGGCAATAGTGATGGTTTATGCTCACACAAAATAATAATTCTTTAAATTTTGAAGATTTTAAACCCTTGACGTAAATGTGACGTCTTAACATACCAATATTTTAGTTAGCATGCCTTAGGCATTATTACAGTTGATGGTTCAGGGGGGTTATCCTGCTACTCATTGAAAACGCCCTCTATACACGAAAACGTAAATAAAAAAGTACTATGATAGTTCATTGTAAAAATTTGGAAAAATTATCGACTGAACATAGCCCGCAAACTACTGTTGTTTAGGAGGAGGCTAGGAACTGCTGCTCAAGGCGAACAAGGTGATCCCCGTGGATGGGTTTACGGCGAAACCCACATTGCATATCAGATAAAAGTTGCGGGATTCAAAATACCATATACATTTTTATTGATCATTTTCTTATATTTTGTTAACGATAGTTATAATAAGGTCTAAATATTGGCTCTAATTTTACCCTTCCCCACTTTTAAAAAAAGGGTTAAAAGGTTTTGCGGGCCCTCCACGGGTTTGGGAGTAAAAAGCTCTCAGGCAGAATTGCCCTCAGTGTAGGAAACAAAAATATCTGAAAAGCTTTCACAGAAAATTTTCTTAGCCCTGGGAAACTGTTTAAAACGTGTCATTGTCAGCGTAGTTTATTAACGCGCTATTTCTATGTTGAACCGAAAAACGCGGAGGGGGATTTTAAAGATGAAATCTTTTGGGGGTAGATTGGGGATGATTTTCAAAGGGGTTTACCATTTCCACTCTCCCTCTCCATATTTGGATTTTCAAAAATAGGTATTTAATTTTATTAACAATTCATTTAAACCAAAAAAAATTTAAATGGAAAAAATTAAAAACAGGTTTTATTCTGCTTCAGTAAAAAAGGGGCTTAGCTTGTTTTTCAATAATTTTGAATAAAAATAATGTTAAATTTATGGGGAAGATGGGAAGTGTCATCACATATTTTTATTAAAAAATTTAAATACTTTTAAAAGTTCAGAAATTTGGTAAAATCCACAATGAAATATTTTATGTTAAAACAAATAAAAATTCAATTTCACAAAAAAAAAATATAAAATCATATTTTTAATGGTCAGAAGTTATTTTTTTAGGCGAAAATTAATTAAATTTTGAATAAAAAAATATTTTTTCTCTATTTTTGGGAAAAATAAAGTGGTGCCCATCCCGACTTTCTCGCTTTTTAAAATACAAAAAATCTTGAAATGAAAAAATATATATTTTTGAGAAAATGGACTTTTAAAAAAAGCCCATTTTTAACAAAAAATAATTTCATTTCCCGCCCTGTTTTAAAAAAACTTTATATTTTTACCCTTTAGGAAATTTTGACTTATAAAAAATATATCTTTTATAAATTGGTTTTATTTTTTAATCTTAAAATTTATAAAATGTGAAACTTTCGGTTTAAAATAGTTGGTCGATATTATTAATATGGTTATTATTCGCATGTTAAAATTTTTTTTCCATGTCTTTTATTGGAAAAATTGGTTGATATTTTTTTTGTACTATTAAAAAGTGTCGGGTACAAACTATTAAAAACTTTTATCTTTGATTTCGATAAAAATCTCTTGTAAATGTCCTTAAATTTAGGTTGAATATTTAATTCAAATCACTCCTTGGAAAAAAAAATTTAATTATCCTAGATACAGGTTTAAAAAACCGGAAAAATTTTTTTTCGGCTCAACCAAGATTAGTAAGAAAAAAGAATAAGAAATTCATTTTTTGTTTCTAAGTTATAAAACAAAAATTTTTCATTGTAATTCGGGCAAAAAAGTCCATTACAATGTTATCTCTTTTGTATTGAAAATTTTTAAAACATTATAAAGAACTAGAAATTTTAAGAAATTTTGGGTACTCAAAGGTAAAAATAATGACGCAAGAACCTCTGTGCCCTTGGGGGGGGGGAAAAATGTGTAAACTAAACCCTATAATCTGGTAAAATCTAATAGCAAAAAAATCCCCTTTTATTTATTTACTTTAGTTTTTTTAGATAACTGCATATTTGTTTTTTCCCCAATAAAAAACTTTGTTCAAAAATACATTTATAACCAATACAAAAAATAAATCTTGGGGGAAGTTGAATATTAATACTACATTAGGGGAAAAACCCACATCGAGGCTAATGAAAAAAAGACAAAAATTTATGCCCCCCCAAAGTATCTCCATTAATCAATTTTGGAATCTCCCAGGGGTATTTTTGTTATGGGAAACTTTATAAAATATTCTGGTAAGGTAGTTCCCGGGAAGTCTCAATGCCAAATACACTTTCCAATACATTCTTTTGGTCTCCGCCCTTATCCCAGAGTGTTTAATAATTTTTCCATAACTGTATAAAAATGAAATATAATACACTCTAAACCTTTTTAGTTGCCCACGAGGAGGGGGTAATCCCGACTCAAAACGAACCAAAATTGATTTTTATGTTCCCCCCCTTTAATGTATTAGGATCATAAAGGCAAAAATCGCCCCGGTAAAAAATTTATTTTTCGTTTGCCCCCGGGCTTATAGGAAATGTCTTTTTAGCCCCCGTGGAGTAAAAACTTGTCCCCCCGACCGAACCCCGGGGTCTCCTTCCTGACACCCCCTTTATTTTTCCACCAGTCGTCGAACCGGGGGGTAGTCTGTGTTGGGCCTTTAATGTACCATTTGTCCTCATTTTTTTTCGAACAATCCGTTACAAATTTTTATCTCAAATCTTTTTCCCCAAATAGCGGGCAGGGGCAGTAATTCGTAGCACCAAAATTTGATTTTTCGTTTACTTTTTTAGTGATTAGGGTGGCCCGAAATTTTTCCCCTATGGAAATTTGTTTTATTTTCACGCCAGGGTACGTTGGGAATTCATCGTAGTAGCCCGGTGGGTATTATTATTTATCCCCCGAACCCGGGGATTCGCACGATGGGGTCTTCTAATTTGTTTTTTCCTTTTTGTTATATAATTTGGTTCCTATTTATTCCTTGGTTTCTTTTCCTTCCTTACTTTTCACCTGATTGTTTTAAGGTCCCCGTGCCCAAATGGGTGATACGTTGGTTTTTCTATTATTTTCCCGCCCCAAATTACTGTATCCTTTATCAGCCCTCATGGTCTCATGTAATATTGGGTTTAGTTTCTTAAAAAGATAAATGTGACCAAAGATAAGGCCCCCCTGGGGGGGGTGTTTGTTTGTGTATCGCCCCTGTTCAAGTGTTAATGTATAAACTTTTAGTTTTACAACCAAAATAAATCCTTTAAAAAAAAAAAATTCCATATTAATCTGTCTGGCTATTTAATATTTCTAAGATATGGGGTGGCGAAAAAATGAAAAGTTTCCAACAATTTTATTTGATGTACAAAAAAATAAATTTTAAAGATTTTTCGATGCTTGATTAATTTTTCGATTTTAACAAATAAATATCCAACCAGTGTTGTTAAACAAAAAAAAAAAATATTTAAAACCAAATTTTTTTTGGTTTATGGTACTTCAACTAACAAAAGTTATAAGAATGGGTCATTTCAATGTGTGCGCGCAAATTGAACAGTTTATATAATTTTTACAACGGAATTTGTGCTTTTTGGGATATTTAGGCAGGGAAAAGGTTTGACGGCATTTTGATCAAATGTAGTGAAATTTATTATATTTTTGTTTTTCCTTTCTTTTTTTCTCAGGAAAACTGGTTTAAAAGTGCTGGGGAAACAAGGGTGGGTCCGGATGTTCTCGAGTGTTTGGAGGTGTGCCGGCGCTTCAAGGAACCGTGTCGGGGGAGGGTACCCCCCGGGTGTTAAAATAAAACTCCTTTAAAATTTGGAAAAATTTTAAAGTAATTAGTAAATTGAGATAGAAAAAATTCATCGTTATTCTGTTTTTGTTAATTTTTTTTTATTTGGCTAAATTTGTGTTTAAATGTAAATCAATTAAAGACAGAATTGACACGCGAAGCAATGGCTACTGGGATTTAAAGACAGTACAACTGGTAGTGTTTTTTTTAAATAGTACGTATTGGTTTTTTTTCAATTTTATATTTTAATTCTTTTTTAAAAATATTTTTGGAAGATTTTAATTGGGTGTGCACCCCCCTTTTTTTCCCCCCTGATTGAAAATTTGGGAAATAAATTTTTTTGGGTTGTTTCATTCCGAATAAATTAAATTTTTTTCCTTTTTCGCCATATTTTTTTTAAAAAATTTAAAAAGAAATCCCCCCAAATGTGGGATGGCACTTTAGTAGTAAGAGGGGGGACTATATCCATTTTTAAAGGGTTCATGTTTTTAAAAATTTAATATTGACTGCGTTGTAAAGTAGAGGCTTTAGTGACGTCAGTAGTGAGGTCACCCTGTTTTTTGTGTGTAGGGGGGACGTTCCGTATGGACGTCAAAATTAGTTTTTGGGTGTTAATTATTAAAAATTTAGGTGACGTTTTTTTGGGTCAGCCCTCCCTGTTTTTTTGGGTTAAAGGGTCACCCCTGACTTTCAGCCTGTTGGGGGTGTCGGTAGGTATGCTATAGTATTGTGACGTCACCCTGTTTGGATGAAAATTGGATGTTGGTCGGGCCGTGACTATGACGTTTAAAATGTGTGGTGCGTCTGGGTGGGTTTCTGGACGCCCCGTAGCTGTGGTTTTTTTTTTATTCCTTTTAATATGATGAGTCGGGGGTAACTATGTAGAGTTTTTTGTGATAGTTTTTGTGACGTCACCCGGGTTGTGACGTTTTCAAATATTTTGTCAGGCCATTTCATCGTGGACAATTTTTTTAAAATTTGTATAGAATTTAATTTTTTTTAAATTTTTAGTTATTTATAATTCAAAAAAGGGGGATAGATTTGAAAGGGTTTTAGGGTTTGACGCGTTCGTATTTTTTTAAAGTCACACATCAGATTTGAATGAATAAATAATATAAAGTGTTTTTTTCATTATTTTTTTTGGGGGACTAAAATAAAAATTTAATTTTTTGGGAAAAAATTTTACTTAAAAATTTAGTTTGTATTCATTGTAATCCATCTTTTTTAAAAAATTAAAACCTTTTTTTTAAAAAAAAGGAAAAGGAGGTACTACAAATTTTTAAAAATGAGAGGGAAATTATTATTTAAAAAATAAAAAAATAAATAAAAAGTTTTTTTCAAATTTAATTTTTTAATAAAAAAAATACTTAATTTCCCCAATTTATTATTTTTAAATCCAAAAAAAATACAAAGATCGTCATAGAGGACTTTTTAGTCAAATATGGGATAGGATCGGGCGGGTATAAAAACGTTTTGGGGATTTGGGGGAGCGTATTGTCTTTGAACGTGATCCCTTTTGGGGGGTTTTTTGATTTTTTTCTTGTCGTGTGAAATTTTTTTTAAAGATTGTACAGAGTTTTCACTTGGGCCCGTAGACTTTAGATCTAAAAAGGGGGGTTTTTTTTTATCACTCAGCCCACAATTTCCACACGCCGAAAATTTTTTTTCCCCCACAATGAAAAAGTGTCATGGGGGACTCGAAGTTTACACAGTCTGCCAACCCCGGCCCAAAAAGGGCCCATTTTTTTGACGAAAAAGTTCCTTTGGGGGGGACGGGGGTTTATTAGACGTTTTAGAACTCGATGAAAAACATCACTTTTGAGCAAAAAAATTTTGGGGTTTCAGAGAAGAGACCCACCGCCACGGTTTGTTCTGTTTGGTTTTAGGTAAAAGGGTCTTGGTTAGCAACGAGGGTGATTCACCCTGCCCCATATTACAGCTGCAGGGTTTCATCGCTGTCTGCGTTTTAGATGATAAACCTTTTAAATTTAAAAACAGTCGTCAAAATTAAAGTTTTATTTTCCGTGGTCGTCTTTCGTCGTGGGTTTGTTTGGCCCAAAATTTTTTTTAAAATTTTTCTGGGCCCTGTGAAATCTGCCCAAAATGTGCCAAACCCTTTAAATTTTTTAACGCGCACGGGGTGTTTTGTCGTGACAAGGGGGGTTTCCCCCCCAACAATTTGAGTTGATAAAATCACAAAGGGACATTTATAGCCCCTACTTTGGTGGGATAAATTTTCCGGGCCGGTGGCGGGACAAAAAATTTCCCCTTTTTGTTTTTTATATGCGTAAGGCACAAAGGGGCTTTATCAAAATTTTGTTTTAGAATTGCTTTTTTCCCCAATTTTTGGAGTAACACAACCCGGGGTGGTTTTATTAAATTTGGAAAAACACGCGATTTTTTTCTCGTCGATAAAAAACTAATGGCTAGCTCGGTGATCCCCCCTCCTTTTTGGGATTTTACGAAAAAATGAAAAATCAAAGATGGCCGACATGATGATTTTTATATGTCAGTTTTTTGAATACAAATGATTAATAAAATTATAGTATACCTTTTAAAATCTAATGCTGGAACACAGGGTCTGGGAAACCCCTGCTAGTACTTTTGGAAAGGGCCCAAAAAAGCAAACGTTTGAACGGTTGACGGCCAGCCGGTGTTCTTACACAAGTTGTCGGTTAAAAAAACAGGTCTGTGTTTCTCCTCAGGTTTCCAGCCGGGGCCCTTGGAAACGGAAAAACAGACAGAAAATAGGGGCCGCACACACCGGAGGCTATCCCTTGGAGTCGTTTGGGTTGTACCTCCATTTTGTCGGTGTTTTTTCAAGGTCTATTTCACCCGCAAAAGCTGGTGGGGGGTCTGCCGTATGTATAAAAATTACCCCCAAATTTGGAAAAAAAAAAAGGAACCCCCCAAATGGGGCGGGTTTAGTGTGAGGGTCAAATTGCCAAAAATGGGGGGGCGGGCGAGTAAAATTTTGGGGTTTAAATTTGGGCCCAAAGGGGAAATGTCCCTTTTTAGATTAAAATTTTCCCCCGCAGCGGGTTGTGTCTATTTGATGGGGAATTCATGGTGTTAATAATTAATTTTCCCCCCCGTTTGGGAATTTATAGACACCGTCCCCTCGTACTAAAGGGTTTTTTAAAAAAAACCGGTTATGGGGCGCCCAAGGTTGTTTAAAAACTGTAACTAAAAAATCTGGGTTCCCCCTTGTTAAAGGTGGTGTGCGATTTCCTGCCCTGCCGTCGGGGTAAAAGCCCGGAAGGCCAAATAAAAGTAACCTTTTTAAAACAGGGTCTCGCGTAAATTAAATGGCCGTTGTTTTGATGGTGTATGCCCAATCCCGAAAACAAATGTGTCATGGGCGAGGGTGGACTTTCCCAAACGTTGTAAAAAATTTTCAAAAGGGGAAAAATGTTTTTTGGTTTCCCCATTTAAAACGGAAACAAAAAACGATCGGGGTTTTTCGGGGGAATCATTAACGGATTCGTGTTTCAAACCACAAACGCCTCGTTTGACACCATTTTTGAATAAAACAATTTTAGGGATCCCCCCTTTGAAAGACTTTTGTTTAAATTTCCCCGATTTGGCCCTTTTGGGTCCCGGCCCACGGGATTTGGGACGCCCACCCGATTAAAGGTGGTTTTGGGGCCCCGGCTTTGGGAACATTTTTCTTTTTTTATAGGAGGTGAAATAGTCGGGAAAACTTCCACGTGTTTCACAAAGGGGGGCGTCAAAAAATTCGAAACCGAAACGTCGGTTTTTAAATTGCCCCGCGTTTGTGAGCAGAAAAAAATCTCTTTTGTTGCAAATTTAAATTTTAAAACGGGGAAACGTTTACAATTTTTCAACAGAAAATGTGAAATTTTTAAAATGTGGGTGTAAACGTCCCCCCCAAGTCGACCAAAATTTTTTAAAACAAGTCTAATTCGTGGCGAACCCTTTTTTTCTCTGTGGATGCGGCGAGTTCACCTTTAGGGGCCCGGGGGTATCCAAAAACCAATCCCTTCACCAGGTGGGTGTCGGAGGCGTTTTTCTACCGTAATTAGTTAAAGTCTCTAAATAAGCCCTGTAGGCTATTTGGTCGGTCGAGGTTGTAATAGGGGGTTTCGGGGGAGGGGATATTGTTTTTGCTGAATAAAAAAATTTAACAAGTTGTTGACGATCCGATTTTATTGTCGGCTGCAAATGGTGCCCCGTCCCCCCTCCCAGTTGAATCAAAGTTTTAAAATTTAAATTGGGAAGAGAGGTCTCGAAAGTATTCACCGCCCCCGGGGAAAAAAAAACCCCTAATGAGCGTCAGGTCCCAGGGGAAGTGAGGGGTTTGTATTTCGCCCACTTTATTTTTTTTAATTACCGTTTGAATGAAATTTTTGCGAAAAAAATGAGTTCTGTTTTTGAACACCCCATAATTATCAAAAATTTCTTTTTTAGCCTCTTTTCCCCTTTGGGGGTCGGGCCCCCCCCACCTTCGAATAAAGGGTCGTTTACGCTTTTTTCCCTTTTTAAGCCCGTCCCTCGCCCCGCCTGAGTGCGCGTTTTTTTTAACTTATCCCCGATTTTTTGCCCGGGTTCCTTTTGTCGCTTTGGGAAAAAAATGTGCAAAACCTTTGTTTTTTAAGTTTGTTTTCCCACCGTTTTTCCCCCCCCTCAAAAAAACAACGGTTTGCCCAAATCGAAATAATCCCCCCCCAAAAAACGCGCCGGGGAACCACGCCCCCGTTGAAAATTTTAAAAAGGGTGATAGAGGGCCCGAGGGTTTTTTTCTCTCCCCCCTCCATTCATTGTTAAGACTAAGCCCCAAATTACTACCCCCCGGGTATCATTTATGTAGTTTTTTCTCCCCAAAAAATGTAAAACCCCCCTACGGTGGGCACGGGACCCGATTAAAAATTCACCGTTTCCCCAAATTTTGTGTTTTAACCCCCTATGCTTATGAGTAAAAATTCATTTCTCAGGGGGAAAATAGAATATGGGAAAAGAACACTTTGATGCGCGGTGGGGGGAGGGGAACTGTTTTGATTCTAATCCATCTTAAAAAAGAGTCCCCTAGCAACTGTGGTCCTTTATAATGTCTGTTTTTACACAAAGACGGGTTCCGTTTCGATTGAACCTTTCCCGGGGAAGTTTACGATTGGGTCGAAAAAACACCCCCTTTATACCCTTTCGCTCTTTAAAATCCCTCATGTGTTTTATTAACGGCTTTAAATTTGACTCTAGGTTGGGTAGTCTGTTTCGAATGGTTTGAAATTTAAAGTCCCCCGGGATGCCCACTTTAGAGACGAACAGGAAATTCTTTTTTAAAATTTTTTTTTTCGCCCCCGAAAAATAAAATTTTGGGGTTTTTGAAACGTGTAGTTATGGGTGATTTTGTCGGCAGTCCATGCCCCCTTTTGTTTTTTAATCTCGTAACTTTTTTGGGTTTCGCAAGAATTTACCTTTAAAATTTCGATTTTAAAAACCTCTAGATCCCCTTTTATCATTTTATAAGCTTTTAAAATTTTTATTATAAAGCCCCTTTAAAAGGAGGTGAAATTTTGTTGGGGGAAAACGAAACACCCCCCACTTGGGCCCTTTAACGACGTTTTGCCGAAATTCTTTTTCTTTGGGATAAAATGTTATCTTCGAGAGTTTAAAAACCCCACGGGTAGGTTTAATTCAGTAGTCCCCCCTTTCCCCCGGTTTGTTTTTCTACCCGTTTTGGACTGTGCCAATTTTGTAGTTTTAGTAAGAGATTTGTATTTTCTCGTAATATTGGGGCGCTAAAATCCGGGGCAGTGCCTTAAAACTGATCATATTTTTTTTAATGTTAAAAGCGGGCCACCCACGTTAAAAGAACTTTCGTACCCTTTTCCCATTTTGCCCCGGGAGATTTTTGAATCCCCTTTTAATTCGCTTACTCTGTATTTTTATCTATTTAAAAAATTTTTAGGACGGCGCACGCGAACTAGTTCGTAGTTAAAAAAATGTCCCCCCAATAGGCCCCCCCGGGGGAGATCCTGTAACGAATGCCCGGTTTTGGGGAATTTCTGGGAAATTTTATTTTTAAAACTTGCAAAATATTTCTCGTTTTAAAATTACCCTTTGGGACCCTTTTTGTCAAAAATCATTTTTTTTTTAAATTATGCGACATGTTTCGCCCGCCTTGAACAAATTTTTCCCCAATTTAATTTTACCCCAACCGCTTTCGCGGGCGAAATTTAATTTTTTTAAGTAGTAAATAGGTTTGCCCAAAAGCCGGAGGAAATTCCTATAGTCGAATAAAACCTTTTGGGCCGTTATAATTTAAAACTAGCTTCCCCAAAAAATTCAACGTAGTTGGATGTTGAATGCGGTGAAATTTTTCCACATTTTAGTTTTCATTTTGCGATTAAAAACGCTCCACAAAGGCCCCCTTTATACCCGGTTTATGCAAATGTTTAAAAATGAACGCCCTTTGTTTAAAAAAAAGTTTCAAAAATTTTTTTTAAAAAAATTTTCCCCTCCCCTTTGGGTCCGACGGGAATCGACGGGGGGGCGTGTCCTTTTTTTAAAAATCGGGTTTTATCCCCCGCGTGATTTTTTTCGGCGGCCCCGATTTTGTTTTAAGGGTTAGACCACGGGGTATTTAAAAAAAACATCATTAATTTTTTTAGAATATAGTTGAGCCCGGTTGTACTTATTTAAAGTTTTATCTACTAGATAAATCTTCACACATCGTAAAATATTGGACACTCTGTAGGGTTACGGGGGGAACCTTTTTTTAAAAACCATGGGTAAAGAGTGTCCCGAAACCCCTGCCCTGTCAACCATTCGTCTACTTTTATTTTATTAAACCCGACTTTATTTTTTTAAGTTTGGGTTTAGCGCTCGGGAAAGCCAAAGGGGTGGGGGGAGTTTTAAATAAAATTTTTTTTAAACGTTGCGTATCTCATTTGTGTTCCAGGGTCTGGGGGGGGAAACAGTTTAGAAATGATTGTTTTAAAATTTAAACCCTCACGGGGAAGTTATTTTCGCGTTTGGATAAAATTTTTGGTGTTGGCGCCCCCTTTGGAATTATATTTCTTTTTTTATTTTTTTAAATCATCTCTTTTAATTTTAATTCTTTTTTTAAAGTTTCTTTTGGGGTAAAACAAATCCAAAAGCCCTTTGCGTGCTTTTATGTGTGTGTTCCCCAGGATTTTATCGTTATGGGTTAGGTGAAACTGGGAATTGCCAATTTTAAAGAAACCCCCTTTTTTTCAAATTCCCAAAAATATAGGGTCAGTAGACCCCTCTCGGTGGACGTAAGGTGAAAAAATTTTTCCCCGCAAATTCTCCCGAACGGCGGGGAGGAACCTGTTTCAATTTCATCAGTTTCTGATTAGGTACAAAATATGACTCCCCTTTCCCAAACCCCCCCCCCTCCTTCTCGGGGCGGGGTTAAAACACTAATAGGATGCTTTGATATGTGGTCTCGTCTAAAATAAATTCGAGGGGGGGAAAAAACGCCGGCTGCCTTAGTTCGTTTTCTTTTTGTCGTGAAAGGTTTAAACCGGTTTACTTTTTATTGTGTGGGGCCCCGATGGGTATTTTAAGGGTTGTTTCGCTCTCCCCAAATTTTTGTTAAATATCGCTGCTGATGTTTTCTAAAACGGCCATTTTTTTAAAATCGTCCATTTTTTTTTAGTTTTCCAAAAATTTTTTTTTCCTCTGAAAAAATTTAAAGGGGTTTGGCGGCGACTTTGTCATCGCGTTTATTGTGAAATAGTTCTGGCGGGAAAAGGAAGCATTTGTAAAAGGGTTGTGACATATTATTTTTTATTTAACAACGGCTACGGGGAGCGGGAAAGGGTTTTAGCGGGTAGTATGATGCTTAAGAAGCCGCCCCATTTTAACGACTATATTTTTTTTTCTTCAACGAAACACCGCTGTAGCCCCAAAATTTTGCAAAACAATTTTTTTAAATTTATTAATTTTCCCCCTTTTCTCTTTTACTAAATTTTTAATATTTTTGTTTAAAAGGGGTTTAGAGGGCCCTTCGCCGAGTTTTTGTTATAACAAACCGGGTCTACGACTTTAAGAATTTGCTTTGGCCAATTTTAAAGGAATGGCCGTTTTCAAAAAGGGACGTACGTGTCTATTTTTCCTTTACTAGTTTTATTAAAATTTGTCTAGCGGGGACAAAAAACTTTGCAAATAGTTTTTCAAATATGTCCGTTTTTTAAGCGCAAAAGGGTTTGCGGCGTCTGACTCAGTTTAAAAAGTAAAATAACCCCTGGCGGGGTTTGGTTGCTTTTCCCATGGGTTCTTTGTATTTCGGACGGATTTTTCCGGGAATTTTAAAATTGTCTAGCCCGAAGTTTTTCTGTGTTTGATTTACCCGGGGGGGTTTTTTAAAACTACAATTTTATTTGCGTTGAGTGAGGATGTCCGTTTACTACTCCCCTGATGGAAAAGATTTTGTGGGGATTTAGAATAACCGATAGGTTTCTATGATTTACTTTTCCCCTTTGGGGAAAGGTTCACTCACTTTTTTTTAGAAATTTTTTAAACCCCTTTTCAATTTAAAACGTCCACTGGGGTGAGTTTTAGGCCGCCGGGGCCTTTTAAAATTTAAAATTGGGGCCCGGGACAAAAATTTGTGTAGTGTGAAGTGGGTTTTGGTTTTTTTCGCGAGGGGGAATAGAATTAAATTTTCACTAAAAAAAACCATAGAATTCTATCAAATTTATCCACGTGCCACAAACCGTTTTAAAATTTTAAAAAGAAAAATTTTCCCCAAAAAATGTAGTTTTCCCCCAATTAGACGGGGCCCGCTAATATTCCCGTTTTGAAAGGGTTTTAACCAAAAAAAAATCGGGGTGTGCACCCCTTTTAGTGTTTATAAAAAATAAAAAAAAAAAAATTACGATTTTCCCAAAAATTTAAAAGTTGTGGTGGTAAAACCCAAAAAATTTTTTTTTGGACGAAATATTTATCATAAATTTTTTAGAGCAAACCCCTTGTCTAGCTTTTCAAAAACAAGTTGATGATTTATTTTTATCCCCTTTTAAAAAAAAATTTTTTTCCTTTAACATAAATTTTGTAGAGCGGCTAGTGGGGATTTTTTTTTTTAAATTTATCAGATTTCATGTCGAGGAAAAAAACAATGTTATGCTACGCGGGGAATTTTTTTAAAGGAAGCATATCCCAAAAAAAGTTTTTTTTTAACTTCCCAAATTTTGTCACCTTTACTAAATTTAATTTGTAGAGGGGGGCCGAGAGGGGAAGGAAAAGTGGTGGGGGGTTTTCCAACAAACCATTTCCCCGGAAATTTTTAACCCTTAGCCAGGGTGCAAAACGTTTTATATTTTTTTTTCCTTTTTGACCCAAACATTTAAACAAAGATTTTTTGAGACCCTTCCTTTTGGGAGGGACAACCCCAAAATCCCTCATGTCTATGGGGCAAAAGGTTTTTTTTTTTCCGATTTTTCCCTTACAAAAATTTTTTTTCTCCTACCCTTTTTTCATAAAATTATAGTACACGAGAAAAGTGGGGCCCTTTTAAAAAAGGGGTTTAAATAGGTCGGCGCTCGTATCACCGTCGTCCCAATGGAGGGCCGTGGTGATTGTACGTGAGCCAATCGCACTGTTTTTGAACATGGCGGGGGGAATTTTGGAAAAAACAAATTTGGGGGACTTAAAAATCCCGTGGTGAGTCACCCCTTTCCCCACATTGACACAACCCCAAAAAAACTTTTAAAATAAAGGGATTGTTTCGTCTTTGAATCCTTTTCAAGTCAACAATATGTTTGTCATGTTTGGGGGGTGGGGGGGGGTGGTTGTGATCCAAAAATGTAAAAAGGAAAAAAAAACCCCAATTAAACAAGTCACTGTGTGTGTGTGCGGAGACAAAATGTAAAAAAAAAAGGGGCCCAAATCCGTACATAAAAAAATCACGATGTTTCAGCTTGATGACATTTTTTCTTTATAGACGGGGCGGACCCTCAATCTGCGGGAAAGCCCCCATTATAAAGTTCCCAAAAAAAAATTTTTAATCTTTCAATTTGTGCTGCGCAGAGGGAAAAGAGTAAGTTTTAAAACGCGATTTTTTATTCTAGAGCGTATGTTTTTTTAAAAATTTTATAGGTTTTAAAAATTTTTCAAATCGCGGCAGCATCCCGACACAAATCTGCTTTCCGAGTACGTGAGGATGGGCGCGGGTTTATTTTTTATCCATATTTCTAAATTACAATTATCCGGACACAATCTTTTATAGTGATGTCACTCGATCCAAAACCCCCCCCCCCTCTGAGTGTTTGATTTTGCGAAAAAGTGTGTTCAATTTTTAGGGTAGGGGCAAATTTTTTTGCATACTAGTTTTAGCAAAATTTTATCACCCTTTTTTAATTTTGAAAACAGTGTTTTTGCTTGGATTAAATTTGTAATACGGGAAATATTTCCACGATTTGGGCTTCGTCTAAAAACGGGCCCGGGGGAAAAAAAAACTATGCCGTGGGGGAAGAAACCAAGGCTAGTGGGGAGAAAAAATTCTACCGTTACGTTCCCCCCTAGGTAATATAATTTGAAAATTTTTTTCTTTTAAATAAACGCCGCACGGGGGTGTTTTACAGCAATTTTAGGGACAAACAAGTCTAAAACCTTTCAAAAGTGTGTGGTGGTCTAAAACCCGGGGATATGGCGGTTTTTATTTAACTTTTTTAACTTTAATAGGGATGACATGGAATCAGAAGAGAGAAAAAACAATGTCAAAAATTTTTATATTTAAAATTTATGATTAGGTTTTTCTAACCAGCGGCCGGGGGGGTTTGATCAAAAATATAGCCGTAGGGACGGAAAGTGGTTTTTTTTTTTAATTCCCACGGGTTTTGTGAAAACAATATTATAATTTTTTCTCTTTAAAGGGGGGGCGGGCGATTGGGGCTCTTTTTTTTTTAATTTTTTTGCGGGTTAGTTTACGTGTACGGGGTTTCCCGTCTTTTTAAAATCATTGGTTTTTAATAGTTGTGAAGTTTCATTTTTTTGTGTTTTTTCCCTTTTGTTAGTGTTATACCCCTGACTTTTGTTTACGGACCTGAATCATTCGTCTCGGGGAAAACCCCATTTTTAAGGAATAATTTTTTTTGGGGCCACCCCGGGAAACAAACTCTGTAATGTAGGCGCTCTCAGAGTAGGCGGTTTTGCTCGTTTGTCATGTCCCCCCAACTTGGCGCCCGGGCGGTTGGTTTTTTTAAAAGTTTTTTTCTGTCGGTCTTATCACACTTTTTAAAGAGTTTTGTGTTCCAGTTTAAAAACAAAAAAAGCGCCCCCCAAAAAAAATTGGGGCTGAGATTTTGAATACAAAAATTAAAACGGGCACGGTGGTCAATTAGGCGGGGGTTTAGGGTACCCTTGACCCTATCCCGGGGGGAGGCGGGTTCCTCACGGGATTTCCACGAGAAAATAAGCAACTGTCTTGGGGGAAAAAAAATGTTACGAAACCCTGTCCCGGGGTGGTGAGTTTGGAAGAAAAAGTTTTTTGCGTTGTTCACAAAGGTTGGGGGGGGGGGGGGGGTTTTTTTTTTGAAGGAAATTTATTGTCCCGGGTTTTAAACTGGGGGGGGCCCGGGGCCCCGGGTTTTTGGATTTCTTTTCAATTTGGGGTTTTTTTCCAAACAATATTTTCCCCCTGTTTTTGTTAATTCAGGGTTAAAAGAGTTGTCTTTTTTTCGGGGTCTGTTTTCACCCATCCAGGGGATCCAGGCTCCCGTTTTTTTCTTGAGGAAAAATTGTTAAAAATTTTTACTCTTCAAAAAGTCCCCCTTTTCTGGTTGGGGGTCGAACTGGGTTTAAATTTTTTTTTCCCAAAAATTTGTGTACTCTAACCATTGTGTAGCCCCATTTCTAGGCTAGACGAACCCAGTTCCCCTTTCCATTTTGCCTGTAATGTTCCGGGCGAGGTTGGTGTGTAAACAATCACCTTGGTTCATTCGTTTGGCAAGAGGAGCATAAAAAAAAACATTAATTTTGATTGCGTCTTGTAGGGGGAGTTCGGGGTGATACAAATTTCAGGAGGCAAAACAGTGATTTTTAATTAACCCCTCTCCGGTCTACCCGTTTTGACGGGGGGAATCGTCGGGGGAAAAAATATTTATGGGTTTACCCCAAGGGGAAATTTTAAAATATTTGCACCCCAGGGATATTAAAAAGCGGACTTTAAGGAAATTAAAACCCATTTTTTCGTCGGGGTTTGTCTTTTGTAGTGTAATGTCATAGCTCAAACCCTCCCCCGTTTTCCGTGCGTCCGTGGGAAATTTGGGGGAGGTTTGAAACCCTAGGGGGGATTGTTTAGGGTCTTAAATTTGTTTGGGGGGGGTCTTCATCCCGTTTTTTGTCAAAAATTTTCCAAATCTTTATAGTTTAACAGTTTACCCCGCGGCTCTAAATGCTCGGGTCTCTCAAAAAGAGTGCAATGTATCGGGTCGGTGAGAGTCTCTTTCGTCCCCGTTATAGTCACGCATGGTTTTCGAAAAGGGAAAATTTTTACACCAGTGGGAAAAAACAACCCCAAACTCAAAAATCTCTCTCGTTTTCGTAAAAGTGCCCTTTAACTTTTTCCCGCCCCAAAATCCTTTTCTCACGCCCGTTTAAGGGCGTGCCGAAAATCGGGGCGGGGTTTTTTCAGATAGACTAAAAATTTTATGGCTTTTTACAGATGTCTGTCACCGCACCCGTTTAAACCCCCTTTGGGGGAGTATGGGGTTTCGTATCGGGGGCTGGAATAAAATTTTTTAAAATCTTTTGGGACCCCCGACGAGATTGTGATTTGGGTTCTCCCAAAAAAGTCTGTCCCCCTTTTATTTAGAAATAAAAGACGAAATGTTTCGACAACCCTTGGTAAAAAAAATTACGTCATCCCCCAATAGGCCTCCCCTTCTGCCTTTTTTAAATTTAAAAAATTTACCCCCGCCGTGTTTGTCCGCGTGCCACACCAAAAAAGTCATTTCGTTTTATCCGGTTTTATATAATCCGCACCGAAAAAATTTTGGGACCCGGGGATCCCCACCCATTTTTAATTTAAATTTTTCTGTATTAAACAGATTGGGGGAGGTTTTCTTTTTTTTCAGTTAGTTTCCCAAACGCTTTCGGGATTTTGTCTCAGTGGGAAAGGGGGGGAAAAATAGGTGTCTTTAAAAATTTTATGTGGGAAAATTTTATGGGAGAGTATTTTAGTTCCGTCCGCAAAATTTTTGGGGGTAGTTTAGTGATGAAAAACTATTTTAGGATTTAAAAATAGTAATTTAAACCCCCCCCATTTTGCCCAAAAGCAAAAAAATTTTTTTTTGCAAAAAGGGGCCCCGGTTGTTCAGGTATCGATGGGAAAACCCCTTTTACCGGGGTTTTTTCCCAAAAAGGGAATTTAAAATCGTTTCCCCCATTTTGGTTTACAAACCTCGTCCATATTATCGTTAAATTAAAATTTTAAACAATAGTGCTGTGGGATGCAAAAAAAATTGGTTCCCTGTAAAAAACAATGTCGGTTATTGCTCGATTTTGGGGTTGTCTCGAAAATCATATAAAAACCCTTAGGTTTTTATCATCTAGGTTTCCCTTTTGAAACCCAAAACCCGCCCTTTTTAACAACGTGCGGTTTTTTTTTATTCTGTTTTGCACGTTGGGGCGTTTTGATTTAAAAAAATTTGGGGGTTTCTCCCCTTTTTTTTATCACGGGGAAAAAACACACCTGTTTTAAATAAAAAAAAAGGTTTTTTTCCCCTCAATTTTTTTCGATTTAGGTAGGAAAAAAGGGGCCCCGACCTAAAAATTCGGTTACAAACATTGCAAAAATTTTCATTCCCAAAAACCCCAAAATGGAGGTAGGGCCCCTGCTTGGGGGGCAAGTGTTCTTATTTTAATTCTTCCCCCCTTTTTAAAAAAACCCCGGGTTTTTTACTTTCCCCTCGCAAAAATTTTCCGGGAAAGGAAAATGCCGCGGGCCCTGTTGTTTTTTTCCCTTTAAAATGATGTGGACGTCATGGGGAGTGGGTTAATGTACCTACTAGAAAAAAAAAAAACCCCCCCAAATCCCAAAAAACCCCTTGGGGTTTCGAGGGGATTTTTAAAAAGGAAATTTTTTAAAAATTTGCCCCCAAAAAAAACGTTGAAATTTTTTTCGAGATTTTTGGGGGCCCCCCCCTTTTCCCCCCCAAAAAAAAACTACGAAAAGGTTTTTGGAGAAGTCTTTAAAAGCTTTTTTTTTTTTCCCCCTTTTGAATAAAAAATTTTTAAATTAAACATTTTTTTTTTTGGGGCTTTGCTTTTACTATAGGGGAAACCAAAAAATTTTGTAAAGGGGTTTAAAAAAAGGGGAAAAAGCTCCTTTTTGGTGACCCAGATAATTTTTTTGGGAAAGGGGCTCTTTTTTTTTAATTTTTTTTAAAAAGGGGGTTTCCACTCAAACTTTTTTTAATTTGTTTTAAATTTTAATTTTCCCCAAAAAAAACGGTATACCGAATTTTTGGGATTATTTTGGGGAAAAACTTTTGGGTTAAAAAAATTTTTTTAAAAGGGGGGCCAAATAAAAAAATCCATCTAGGGAAGAAACCCCGGCCGGGTTTTTTCCCGGGGTTTTTTCTCCTTTTTTGTGATCTGAGCCCAATTTAAAATGAAAAAGGGCCCCAAACCTTTTTAAAAAAGTTTGCAAAAGAGGGGAAAAAAAGGGGCATTAGAAAATTTCTTTGGGGTCCCGTTCAAAAACCCCAAAGTTTTAAACGAACTAAGTTTTATCTGCCTAAGGTTTTAAACCCCATTTTTAAAGTTCTTTTTTGTCCCCTTATTATTGTAAAGGGGCATTAGTTTTTTTAAACCCCCGCTAATCAAAAATGTGTTCCTTTGTCTTTTAAAAGTTCGAGGTGGGGGGTTTTGGCCCCTTGTAAAATAGATTCCCGGTTTTAAATGTTTTTTCTTTAAAACACTAAAAAAAAAAAAAAAATAAATTTAAAAAAATTTAAATTTTTTGGGTTAAAAATAAAAAAAATTTTAGAAACAAAAAAAATTTTTGTTAGAAAAAAAAAAAAAATAAAAAAAAATTTAAAAATATTAGTTTGCAATTTTAAAATTTAAATTTTTTTAAAAATAAAAAAAAAAAAATTAAAAATTTTTAAAAAGAAAAAAAAACCCGGGGAAAAAAAATTAATTTTTTAAAATAAATTTAGAAAAAAAAAAATTTTTAAAAAAAAAAAATATTATTTTTAACCCTTTTTACTTTTTTTTTTAAATTTTTAAAATTTGGGGGAAAAAACCCCCTTTAAAAAAAAAAATTGTTAGTTTAAATATTTAAAAAAAAACAAAAAAATTTAGAAAAAAAATTTTTAAAAAAAAAAAAGTTTAAAATAAAAAAAAAAACTGGGGGAAAAAGGGGGTTTAAAAAAATTTTTCTTTTTTTAGCAAAAAAACCGACCCCCTAGGTATTTTATGCTAAATTCCCCGGACTTTTTTTTTCCCCCTCGAAAAAATGGGGATGAAATTTAAAATTTTTTTTATTTAAAAAATTTTTTTTTTTTAAAGATCGCAACTCCGGGTCGGGGGGTTGTGTGTGTGTCCTTTTACACACCTGTGTGTGATTTGCTCCTTTAAAGTGGGTTTAAACCTTTTTAGAAGGACCTGAATATATAATTAGAAAAAAAAAAACCGTTTTCCTTGATTTTTTGCGAGTCGATGCCGCACCTGCTAGCGAGATTTAAGTTGAATATAAATGATGTTCACCTTGAAGTTAGAATTTTCACGATAAAAGCGTGTGTATTTAAGTCGTTAGAAAATTTATAAAATTGGGAAACAGTCGAAGACACGGTTTAAAAAGTCCCCCTTCACTCATTTAAAAACGGGCGACATATTGAGCGTTTAATCTAGACATAATTTTTTAAAAGTAGATCTTTTTCCCCCGACTCAGCATATTATAAGACTAAAAAAAAAAACCACAGCTACGGGGCGTCCCGAACCGACGTCAGACGCGACCAAAACTAAATTTTAAACGTCATAGTCCCAGGCCCGACCAACAGTCAATACATCAATCAGGAAGGGCGCACAATACAAAACATACCTACCGACACTAAACAAAAGGGTGACGTCCCGGGCTACCTTTCTAAATTTTTTAAAAATGGCAAAGGGGTGACCCAAAAAAAACGTCACCATATTTTGAATAATTAACGACCCAAAATTTAAAGTGACGTCCCTATGCGGAACCCTCACCCTACACACACACAGGGTGACCTCACTCACTGACGTCACTAAAGCCTGGCGTCACTCACAGACGCAGTCAATATTATTTTTTAAAAACAGTGACGTAAAAAATGGATATAGTCACCCCTTACTACTCACGTTCATATTTTTCAATATTTCGACTAACGATATTTTAAACCAAACCCCATGAGATAGCAACGTTTTATTACAAAACCTTAAAAAAAAGCGGGGGCCGGAGTCCCTTTCTTTTTCCTCACTGATAAAAAAAATCAACAAGGTATATTTCGAGTTTTCAAACACTCTCTTGAATCAAGAGATTAATGCAAACAATATATAACTGACTACATACTGTCATTCACATTCCTGACTGGGCTAATCGGTTTTAAGAGTATTTGCTATAGCACAGAAGCATGTCTATCTTTACTTTACTTGCAGAGACAAAGGTGTATTAAATGTAAGACTGGTGAGTGGGGGTGCATTGAATGTAGGCGCTCCACCTGTAATATGCAAGACTTATACTCCATTACCCCCTTCCCTTACTCACAGTCACATTATGATCTACCAAAACATCTCAGGTAGAAAATCTGTTTCTTCATGTCATCGTGTTAAATAAAATGTTTGATTTCAAATAGCTTTGGTGTTAAAATTACATCTTTATTCAGTTTTCATTTTTTTAGGTTCTCTAAAGGCAAATTTGTGGGTTTTATAATAAACTAAAATGTTTGAGATGTCTGGGGGTTAATAATAACTATGTAGACTATATATAGCCAAATGTTCACTACAACAAAGTTCCACTTAAACTATATTAGACTGTTCTTGGGTTAGTCAACGTTGAAATGGATGTCTTTAAATATGGCGGTTTATGACAACACATGATTATGGAGTTTTAGATCAAGTGTACACGCATTAGCGTGTAGGAAAAGAGGTAAACTATTTAGACAAAAGATAAATAATTTGAGAAGACCTCATCGGAGTTTGAGAAAGAATGAATGAATTTTAAATGAATTGGATAATCTGGTGTGCCAACTTGATGTACGTGTTATAAATCTATATTCATGTTTATCTGAATTCAAACCAAAAAGAGTTAGGATTAGTTTTTATTGCATACAAATGAGTTCTTGATTAGTTTCCATTTGTAAAGCGTGTCTTTGACTTAGTCATGTTAATTAAGTCCTAGTTTTCATTCATATTTTTGAATGTTTTACTTTAAAAAACTAGTTTATATCCTGGTTCTACGGCAGTTTGATTATAATATTAACCAACATAACGAAACGTGGCCTAAAATTGATAAGCACATTTGAGGTTGAGGTTTGTTTGTTGAAATAAAAATTATATTAGTTATTACGTTTGAGTGGATAAATTAAAAGTGAACTAAATAAATCATCCGTATATTAAAGAAATCAAAAATCAAAAAATAAGTATAAAACTGTAAAGCTGGCTACGCTAGTTTCTGTCCTGTGCTCGATATTATAAATGTGCAAAGTTTCCTCTTTCTAGCTAATCTAGGGTCTTCGGTTGGTTAACGAAAGACACTCACATACATTTGGAAATTACATATAAAGATGATAGATTTTTAGATGTTTTGTGTTAAGTAGGAAGTTCTATGTGATAATGTTCAGTCATCAAAGTCCAGGCTCATTAGGTTTTGGATAGTTGAACAGTTGCTAAGAAGTATGATCAGTTGTATTTTTGAAGAAACAAAATAAATTGGTTTAAATAAAAAAACATATTTCACAACAAACATTATTATAATGGTTAAAATAGTGCTTGTAGTTAATTTGTGTGAAAAATCTTTAAATAAAATAAGTTTTTTTCATTTCTTTAGATAATTATTTTTAAGGTTTGCATATTTTCATATAATCCCATTTCAGACTAAATTTTGACAAAGTTTTTATAAAGTTGCCATTATAATAATTGAGCACATGTTTCCCATGTTGGCCCACCTCATTTTCCAAATAAGTTCAAATATTATACAGTTGATTGTTTTCCATTTTTGCAGTATTAACCTTTACGCTTCACCGCAATGGACGCACAAAATATTTTTACCTTAGTACTCGGGAGCAATAAATGCACCCCACCCTACAAGGCCCATTGAGTTGATGCCACATATTCACACAAACAGAAAACTAACGAATTGTGCTATCAAATTAAGTTAGGATGATTGCAGTGGTGTGTTTGTAAAAATAAAAAGAGGGGCTGGAACGAACCATGTGACACGAACGATTTTAATACATGTGTAGGCCTATATAATAGGATAATTTTTACCTATTCAAATTCCAAATACGATGGAAACAACTCCAAAATGCAAAAGTGTGTACATAATTAGAAAATGGAGACGTATGTACATAGAACTGGAATATGTGGTCGTAAATTCCAATGCAATACACTGGCTAAACTTATTGTAATAACATGGAATGAAATAGTTGAAGGAGCCAAGGCTGCTGTAATCAATAAGAAACTAATAACAATTCAATTACTAGAAAAAGAATGGGAAACGTCGTTCTGGCTCAAAAATAAGTACTGGAACGACGTTCCGGCCCAATGCACCTCTGGATGTTTGAAAACAAATGGGAGTCTAGCTTGAAATCATGTTGGCCCACCACATTGAAATTGTAATAATTTGATTAATTTAATAGCACAAACGTTGAATTTTGGGCACATATAAACACACACGTATCACTAACGACTGTATGTATTTTAATTAATTTGGAGAAAGTGGTGGACCAATTTTATACAGGTGGTATTTCTCCAATCTATACTGTACTTAAGAAAAAAAGAATGCACATGTAGTATCA
>JBCFYV010004320.1:0-20544 GCA_039000515.1 Timema cristinae | reverse complement strand
GATAGAAAAATTAAATAACTTTTGTACCCGAGGTGAAAAAAAATACCTTGTGTTTCTACTGGAGCAATATTTTACTTATTTTAAACAAAACATTGTTTTGACATAGTAACTGCAAAACCCACCTACCTTTTCTCGCACTCCCTGCACCCCAACTTGAGACAGTTAAAAAAAGAATGTATCTTAAATAACATTTTACTGGGAGGTAGCCATTTTTTATTCGTAACTTGTATTTTTTCACTGCCACTGGTTTTCAAAGACACGCTTTAACATGAACACATACCTTCTCTCTAAGCAATAACATTATCGAGAAAGTGTAGGAGAAGAGATTTCAAAAATGGGACTCCATCCATTTTAAAAGAAGGAATGATCCTATTTTCCCCAAGTGGCACTTAAAAATAAGGGGAAGAAGGCGGGACAGCGGGGTAGTTTAGGAGAATTGTTTCACACGATAAATGGGGAAAATGCAGAGGAGAATTTACATAAGGAACAGAGAAATGGGGGGAGGGGAGGAGAAAGATGATTTGAATGTGCAAAAGAGTAAGACGGAATCTCAACTTTCAAAACGGAAGTGACGTCATAGCTCCCCCTCACCCCATTTCCTCCCGTCTCGCGTGTTCCAGGGATTCCCCCTCCCCCCTCTATGATCCAGAGGAGACGGTGGTTGCGGGGGGGGACGGGTAGTATGATTGGTTCGGAAGTCCCCTCACCCCTTTCCCTCGACGGGTTCTCGGAGTCTCCCCCTCTCTCTCCCTCTCGCTCGGAAGGCTGTTCATGTTTCAGAACGGGAATGCCCCCCTCACCCCTTTCCCTCCGGGGAGTGTACCTTCCTTGGGCTGGAGTTCTCCCTCTCTCTCTCGCTCCTACAGCTATACCACTCTTATACAGGCATCATGTTTCAGGGCAGCTATCGGAAAATGGTACATTCACGAAAAACTTTTTCGGAAAATGGTGTGTTTTTGTTTTTCCATCCTCTCACCAAGCAATGAGGCTACACTTCCGGGAAAGAATGCTTTTTCATACTTCATCATGGTACATTCACGAATAAACCTTTTTTTTAAAAAAACATATCGGAAGATGACTGTGTTTGTTTTCTCATCCCTCCCACCAAGCAAATGAGGCTACATTTCCCAGGAAGAATGTTTTTTCATACTCTCATCATGGTACATTCACGAATAAACCCTTTTTTTTTTCAAAACATATCGGAAGATGACGTGTTTGTTTTCTCACCCTTTCCCACCAAGCAAATGAGGCTACACTTCCAGGAAGAATGTTTTTTCATACTCTCATCATGGCATTCACGAATAAACCTTTTTTTCAAAACATATCGGAAGATGACGTGTTTGTTTTCTCATCCTCCCACCAAGCAAATGAGGCTACACTTCCAGGAAGAATGTTTTTCATACTCTCATCACGGTACATTCACGAATAAAACTTTTTTCGGAAAATGATGTGTTTGTTTTTCCATCCTCCCTCCATGCAAATGAGGTTACACTTCCAGGAATAATGTTTTCTCATACTCTCATCAGGGTTTACATTCATGAATAAACCTTTTTTTCAAAACATATGGGAAAATGGTGTGTTTTTTTTTCTCATCCCCCCACCAAGCAAATGAGGCTACACTTCCAGGAATAATGTTTTTTTCATATCTCATCATGGTACTTTCATGAATCAACCTTTTTTTTTCAAAACATATGGGAAAAAAGGGTTTGTGTTTTGTTTTCTCATCCTCCCCCCAAAAGCAAATGAGGCTACACTTCCGGGAATAATTTTTTTCATACTTCATCATGGTTACATTCATGAATAAACTTTTTTTCAAAAAAATATGGGAAAATGGTGTGTTTGTTTTCTCATCCTCCCACCAAGCAAATGAGGCTACACTTCCAGGAAAAATGTTTTTTCATACTCTCATCATGGTACTTTCATAAATTTAAAACTTTTTCGGAAAATGGTGTGTTTGTTTTCTCATCCTCCCACCAAGCAAATGAGGCTACACTTTCGGGAAATAATGTTTTTCATACTCTCATCACGGTACATTCACGAATAAAATTTTTTTCGGAAAAATGATGTGTTTGTTTTTTCCACCCTCCCTCCATGAAAATGAGGTTACACTTCCAGGAATAATTTTTTTTCATACTCTCATCATGGTACATTCATGAATAAAACTTTTTTCGGAAAATGGGGGGTTTGTTTTCTCATCCTCCCACCAAGCAAATGAGGCTACACTTCCAGGAATATGTTTTTTTCATACTCTCATCATGGTACATTCATGAATAAAACTTTTTTCGGAAAATGGTGTGTTTGTTTTCTCATCCTCCCCCCAAAGCAAATGAGGCTACATTTCCCAGAAGAATGTTTTTACTCATGGTACATTCACGAATAAACCTTTTTTCGGAAAATGGTGTGTTTTTTTTCTCATCCCCCCACCAAGCAAATGAGGTTACACTTCCAGAAAAAATGTTTTTCATACTCTCATCACGGTACATTCACGAATAAAACTTTTTTCGGAAAATGTGTGTTTTGTTTTTCCATCCCCCTCCGTGCAAATGAGGTTACACTTCCAGGAAGAATGTTTTTTCATACTCTCATCATGGTACATTCAAAAAAAAATTTTTTTCGGAAAAGGGTGTGTTTTTTTTTCCATCCTCCCCCTGCAAATGGGGTTTTCCCACTTCCAAAAGAATTTTTTTACTCTTTTGGTAAATTCAGAATAAACCTTTTTTTTTCAAAACATATGGGAAAGGGTTGTTTTTTCCCCTTTTTCCCCCCCACCAAGAAAATTGGGGTTACATTTGGGGGAATAATGTTTTTTCATATCTCATAGGGTCTTTCCCAGAAAAAAATTTTTTTGGGAAAAGAGTTTTGTTTTTCCCCCACCTCCCCCATGAAAATGAGGGTTACACTTCCGGGAAAATTTTTTTTTTAAATACTTTTCTTTCCCCTTCTTTCCTTTTTCCCACCCCAACAAATGAGGCTACATTTCCCAAAGGAATAATGTTTTTTTACCCCCAGGGTCCCTTCACGAATAAAATTTTTTTTGGGAAAAATTTGGGGTTTTTTTTTCCATCCCCCCTCCAAAAAGATACATTTCCCGGGAATAATTTTTTTTCAAAACCCCCCTTCCCCCTTTCCCCCCTTCCCAAGGAATAAAACCCTTTTTTGGGAAAAAGGGGGTTTTTTTTTTTCCCCCTTTCCCCCCCCCAAGCAAATGGGGGCTACACTTCCAGGAATAATGTTTTTTAACCATCAGGGAACTTTCCAAAAAAAACCCCTTTTTTTTCAAAATATGGAAATTTTTTTTTTTTTTCCACCCTTTCCCCCAAAAGCAAATGAGGCTACCCTTCCAGGAAAAAATTTTTTTAACTCTTAACATTCACGGAATAAAATTTTTTTTGGGGAAAAATGGGGTTTTTTTCCTCCTCTCCGAGGTACACTTCCAGGAATAATGTTTTTTTATTTAAATTTTGGTACATTAAACGAAAAAAAACTTTTTTCGGAAGATGATGTGTTTTTTTTTTTTCCATCCTCTCCGACCAAACACTTCCAGGAAGAATGTTTTTTAACTCAGGTACTTTCCCCACTAACACCCTGTAAACTTTAAAGCCCCCCCTATTAACCCCCTGAAAACCCATTAAAGCCCCCCAATGTAACACCCCTGTAACATTATAGCTCCCCTTAACACCCTGAAAACCCATTAAAGTTTCCCATTAACACCCTTTTAAAAATTAAAGCCTCCCATGTAACCCGGGTTAAACTTAAAGCTCCCCCGGAAACACCGAAAAACTTTAAAGCTCCCCTTTTAAACACCTGTAAACATTAAACTCTCCCATTGTAAAATTAAACACAAAACTTTCCCAGTCCCCTTTTTAAATAAGCCCCCTTTTAAAACCCCCCGTAAACATTAAAGCTCCCCCATGAAACACCCTGAAGACTTTAAAAGTCCCCCATGTAACCCCTGTAACATTATAGCCCCCCAAAGTAACACCCGAAGAAAATTAAGCTCCTCTTTGTAACACTCTGTAAACTTTAAAAGCCCCCCAATGTAACACCCTGAAAAATTTAAACCCCCCATTTTAACCCCCGTAAAAATTTAACCCCTCATGTAACACTCTTAAACATTAAAGCCCCCCGTAACACCCGGGGCCCCCAAAAAAAGGGCCCCTAAGAAACACCCTTTTTTGCCAATAAAAACCCCTCATTAACACTCTGTAAAATTTAAAAAGCCCCCCCCATGTAACACCCGTAAACATTAAAGCCCCCCAGAAACCCCCCTTGTAGACCAAAAATTCCCCCCTCATGAAACCCCCGGGGGAAAAACATTAAGCTCCCCATGTAACCCCCTTAAACCCTTAAAGCCCCCCAATTAACCCCCTTTTTGTAAAAAAATTAAAGGGCCCCCCAGAAAACCCCGGAAACTTAAAACCCCCCTTTTTAAAAACTTTGTAGAAAATAAAAAAACCCCTCCCAGTAAAAACCTTTTTTAAACAAAAGGGCCCCTTAAAGGGTAACATTAGGACAAAAAATTAGCCCCCCAAAGGTAAACCCTGAAAGACAAAAAAAGCCCCTCATTTAAACACTCGGAAAAACTTTAACCCCTCCCCCCGGGTCCACCCTGTAAACATTAAAGCTCCCCAATGTAAAAACCCTGGAAAATTAAAGCCCCTATTAACACCCTGAAAAACATTAAAGCTCCCCCCTTTTTTAAAAACCTGGGGAAAAATTAAAAGGCCCCCATGAAAACACCTGAAAAAATTTTTAAACCCCCCCCAATTGTAACACCCGGGTAAACAATTTAAAACCCCCCCCAAAAGGGTAACACCCCTGAAAACCCCCTTTTAAATAAGCCCCTAAGTAACACCATGAACCTTAAAAGCCCCCCTATTAAACACCCCTTAAACAAAAAAGCCCCCCTGAACCCCTGTAAACATTAAAGCCCCCCCAAATTGTAACCCCCAAAAAGAAAATTTTTCCCCCCCTCAGAAACATTTCGGAAAACATTTTTAGCTCCCCGCTAACACCCTTAAAACATTAAAGCTCTCCCATGAACCCCCGGTAAACTTTAAAGCCCCCCAATTTTAACCCCCTCTTGTTAAAACAAAATTTTCCCCCAAGTAAACTTTTTTAAACTTAAAGGGCCCTCCCTATGAAAAAACCCTAAAACCCAAAAATACCCTTTCCAGGGGTTAAAAACCCTGTAAAAAAAATTTTAGCCCCCTTTCCCTTAAAAAACTCTTTAAAAATTTAAATAGCTCCTAAATGTAACACCCGGAAACACATTATAGTTTCCTCAGGGTAAAAACCCTGTAGCCCATTAAAGCTCCCCTTTTAAACCCAACCAAAAAACATTAAAGCTCCCCCATGAAACCCTTTTTGAAAACATTAAAAAGCTCCTCATTAACACCCGTAAAACTTTATGCTCTCCCATGTAACACGCTGTGATTTTTAAACTCCTCAGGGAAAAAACACCCTTTAAAAAATTAAAGCTCTCCCATGAAACCCACCCTTTTAAACTTTAAAGCCCCCCCAAATGTAACCCCCCTGTAAACATAAACCCCCAAAGGTAAAAACTCAAAAAAACATTAAAGCCCCCCGCAAAGCCCCCTGTAAACATTAAAGCCCCCTATTTTAACCCCCCTGTAGAAAATATGGGCCCCAAAAAGTAACACTTGAAAACAAAAAAGGGCCCCTCATGTAACACCCTGAAAACTTTTAAACTCCCCAAAGTAACACCCTGTAAAAAAAACCCCTAAAGTAAAACTCTTAAACATTAAAGCTCTCCCATTAACCCCCCCTTAGACTTTAAAAAGCCCCAAGGAACCCCCCCTTAAAAATTAAAAGCCCTCATGTAACACCTGAAAAACTTTAAAGCCTCCTAGAAACCCCCGGGAAAAAAATTAAAGCCCCCTATTAACCCCCTGTAGCCCTTAAAGCTCCCCCATGTAACACTCCGAAGACATCATGCCCTTTTTAAAAACATCCTTTAAAAAACGTTAAAACCCCTGAACTTTAAATAGCTCCTCATGAACCCCAAATGAAAGACATTATAGCCTCCCTTGAAACCACCCTGTGGACATTAAACCCCTTCCATGTATCACCCTTTAAATTTTTAAAAACCCACCCCCATGTAACCCCCCGTAAACTTTAAAACCCTCCCCCATGAAACACCCTGAAAATTATAGCTCCCCATGTGACACCAGCAAAACCTTAAAGCCCCCCTTTTGTAACACTCGGGTAAACTTTAAAAAGCTCCCCCATGAACACCCTGTACAAATTAAAGCCCCCCAATGTAACACCCTTAGACAATAAAGCCCCCCTATTAACATTTTTTTAAACATTATAGCTCCTCATGAAAACACCCTGTAAACATTATAGCTCTCCCAGAAAAACCGCTTTTAGACATTATAGCTCCTCATTTTAAACACCCTGAAGACAATAAAACACCCCTATGTAAACTCTGAAAACATTAAACCCCCCCCTATGTAACACCCGTAACAATAAACCCCTTCATGAAAACACTCTGAAAATTTTTAAAGCCCCCGCGAAAAAACCCTTTGAAAACATTAAAGCCCCCCTATGTAACACCCTGTAGACAAAAATAGCCCCTATGAAAAACACTCTTTTAAACATTATGGGCATCCCTGGTACGTTTGAAACATGCGAAAAATATCTCAATTTTTTCACGAAAAAATTATGGGAAAAATGGCCCAAAGCCCACGGCTGCACTCTCACATGCAACGTCCGAGTCAGATTCGAACCCTGGTTTTCGTTAAACCATGATGATGTAATAAACCCCGAGCAAAAGGGTTTTTTTTCTCTCAATACGTCCGAGTCAATTCAAAACCTCGTTACTGTCGAAAGTATTTTTTCTCTCAATACTTTCCGAGTCAGTTTTCGAACCCTGCTATCGTTAAACCTGATGATGTAATAAACCGAGCGAAAGGGTTTTTTTCTCTCAATACGTTTGAGTCAGATTCAAACCTCGTTACTGCGAAAGTATTTTTTCTCTCAATACGTCCGAGTCAGTTTCCCGAACCCTGTATCGTTAAACCATGATGATGTAATAAACCGAGCAAAAGGTTTTTTTTTCTCTCAATACGTTTGAGTCAGATTCGAACCTCGTTACTGTCGAAAGTATTTTTTCTCAATACTCCGAGTCAGATTCAAACCCCTGGTATCGTTAAACCATGATGGAAGTAATAAACCCGAGCAAAAGGGTTTTTTTTCTCTCAATACGTCCGAGTCAGATTCGAACCTCGTTACTGTCGAAAGTATTTTTTCTCTAAATACGTCCGAGTCAGTTTCCCGAACCCTGGTATCGTTAAACCATGATGATGTAATAAACCCGAGCGAAAGGTTTTTTTCTCTCAATACGTTTGGTCAGATTCGAACCTCGTTACTGTCGAAAGTATTTTTTCTCTCAATACGTCCGAGTCAGATTCGACCCTGGTATCTTTTAACCATGATGATGTAATAAACCCAGCGAAAGGTTTTTTCTCTCAATACGTCCGAGTCAGATTCGAACCTCGTTACTGTCGAAAGTATTTTTTCTCTAAATACGTCCGAGTCAGATTCGAACCCTGCTATCGTTAAACCATGATGATGTAATAAACCCGAGCGAAAGGTTTTTTTCTCTCAATACGTTTGAGTCAGATTCGAACCCGTTACTGTCGAAAGTATTTTTTCTCCCCAATACGTCCGAGCAGATTCGAACCCTGGTATCGTTAAACCATGATGATGTAATAAACCCGGCGAAAGGTTTTTTTCTCTAAAATACGTTTGAGTCAGATCGAACCTCGTTACTGTCGAAAGTATTTTTTCTCTCAATACGTCCGAGTCAGATTCGAACCCTGGTATCGTAAACCATGATGAAGTAATAAACCCGAGCAAAAGGTTTTTTTTCTCTCAATACGTTTGAGTCAGATTCGAACCTCGTTACTGTCGAAAAGTATTTTTCTCTCAATACGTCCGAGTCAGATTCGAACCCTGGTATCGTTAAACCATGATGAGTAATAAACCCGAGCGAAAGGTTTTTTTTCTCTAAAATACGTCCGAGTCAGATTCGAACCTCTTTACTGTCGAAAGTATTTTTTCTCTCAATACGTCCGAGTCAGATTCGAACCCTGGTATCGTTAAACCATGATGATGTAATAAACCCGAGCGAAAGGTTTTTTTCTCTAAATACGTTTGAGTCAGATTCGAACCTCGTTACTGTCGAAAGTATTTTTTCTCTCAATTTACGTCCGAGTCAGATTCGAACCCGGGTATCGTTAAACCATGATGATGTAAAAAACCCGAGCGAAGGTTTTTTTCTCTCAATACGTTTGAGTCAGATTCGAACCTCGTTACTGTCGAAAGTATTTTTTCTCTCAATACGTTCGAGTCAGATTCGAACCCTGGAAATCGTTAAACCATGATGATGTAAAAAACCCCGGGAGCGAAAGGTTTTTTCTCTCA
Organism: Timema cristinae; assembly: GCA_039000515.1. Classification (NCBI taxonomy): domain Eukaryota; kingdom Metazoa; phylum Arthropoda; class Insecta; order Phasmatodea; family Timematidae; genus Timema; species Timema cristinae. The sequence continues at coordinate 12,093 of JBCFYV010004320.1, read as the reverse complement.
ATACGTTTGAGTCAGATTCGAACCTCGTTACTGTCGAAAGTATTTTTTCTCTCAATCGTCCGAGTCGGATTCGAACCCTGGAAATCGTTAAACCATGATGAAGTAAAAAACCCGAGCGAAAGGTTTTTTTTCTCTCAATACGTTTGAGTCAGATTCGACCTCGTTACTGTCGAAAGTATTTTTTTCTCTCAATACGCCGAGTCAGATTCGAACCCGGGTATCGTTAAACCATGATGATGTAATAAACCCGAGCGAAAGGTTTTTTTCTCTCAATACGTTTGAGTCAGATTCGAACCTCGTTACTGTCGAAAGTTTTTTTTTTTCAATACGTCCGAGTCAGATTCGAACCCTGGTATCTTTTAAACCATGATGATGTAAAAACCCAGCGAAAGGTTTGCACCCTCCAAATGAGGACCGCCTCCCTTCCAAATTCCTGCTCTCGTACACAGCTGGAGTTGGCGTATAGGGAACGAGGAGGGTGGACTCTTCCCAGGGAATTAAAACGCACACCCGGTAGGAAACGAGGGATGAGGAATGAGGTCCGGAAACAAGGATCAACCCCTCCACTCATAAAGTCTGCCAGCGGTCGATTTCCTACTATAGCAAACAACTGATCTGCTATACTAAGCCAAACAGCTGATGATCTGTTATACCAGTCATCTGTTATACTATATCAAACAGCAGATCTACTATTGATTAATGTTAGCGCTTAAAAAATAAGCTAATTTAGTTTTGTATCTTTTTAAATAGAGTTTTGATTAATGCCGCTAGAAAAAAGACTTGAGAAAAAACCCATGCGGTATGTTTTGATTACAAGGATCAAGCCTCAACATTCCAAACAACTAATCTGATATACTATACCAGAGCCAAACAGCCGATGATCTGCTATACCAAAATTCTGATCTGCTATACCAGGCAACTGTTGATCTACTATAGCAGACGCTTGACGATCTACTATACTAAACAACTGCTGATCACTATATCAAACAGCAGATTACTATTGATTAATGTTAGCGTTTAAAAATAAGCTAATTTAGTATGTATCTGTTAAAATAGATTTTGATTAATGCCGCTAGAAAAAGACTTGAGAAAAAAAGCAGGTGTATTGTTAGTGCTTAAAAAATATGCTAATTTAGTATGTTACTAAAAAAATGTTATGCTTAAAAAAGACTTGAGAAAAAAATACGCTAATTTAGTATGTATCTGTAATTCACGAACTAGCCTCAACAGACGGGCCAAAAATACGTTTATCTTCTTAGAAGGAGCTTTTAGTGGGGGGAGGATGGGAACCCTCTTTCGGAAAGTGTGGGAAAATTTTAATGTTCGATGTTTGAGGGAGAACATGGGAGGGTTTTTTTCTCTCCCACACCCTCCTGAGCTGGAGTACTGATGAAGGAATATAGCTTGAGCCTATTGGAGGACTCTCAACAATCGCCTCTTCTATAAATGTTCCACCATTCGTCTCCCAAAAAAAGCTTCAGTCGATTTTTCTCTCCCACGACCTTCCCGAGCCAGAGTACTGATGAAAGAATATAGCTTGAGCCTATTGGAGGACCTCAACAATCTCCCTTCTATAAATGTCCACCGTTCGTCTCTCAAACAAAGCTTCAGTCAGATTTCGATCATGAGCACAGCTCGAGACCATGCATGGTGAGCTCTCCTCGTCACTCGTGGGGGTTTATCCTGGGCTCAGTATTACGTGCACGGGGAAGTACAAGACATCGGCTTTAGAGGGTAAGGGTCAAACTTCCCCCCCTTCCTCGTAACCCTTTCAGGCTTTTACGGTACATCTGTATGAACTTTCCGAGTCACACGCTGATCCTTATATATAGAAGTAAGCTTTCTAGATGAGTCATTAGTTACTATCTACATTCTAGAGGAAAATATCTCAGCAAACAGTAAGTGGTTCACCATGTTGATTGATATGCAAGGATACTCGAGTGAAGAAATAGTATTTTATATTCAAAGAGTGAGTGTTTTACATTTCGAGCCCCTTTGAGGAGATCAACTACAAGTTTCCTTTCCGCCGTTCAAGATTGATAACCCTCTCGACTTCAACTTGAGAAACGTAAGTTATCTAACTCAATAATTATCATGGTTATCTTGGAACGGAGGGAAGTACAGTACTCGAATCTTCGTCCTATTTTTTTTTTCTCATCTAGAGCGATACACAACACCGCCGACAATCTACATTAAAGGTGCTGAGAAGATGAAATGGTTACAAAGTGTCATTACCGAAGATAAGTATAACTTTCGCGAGCTAGGTGAACTCGGGGTGTCCTTCTCTGAGTTAAAATTAAAAAACTGTACAAGGGGGACAAGTGTCTACACATTCTGTTACTATTTACTCCTGTGCTACGGAAAATGTACGAGCAATCAACGAATGGTTTAAGTCTGATCAAGCGAGACTTTTTACGGGTTGGGCTAAGTGAGGGAGGGGAACAGGCAGTATAACTAAAAAAACTATTATGAAATGATAAATGTAGGTTGTCTAAATGAATATATTTTGAAAGATTATGATAATTGTATATTTTTGAAAGATTGACAAAGCTTATGATTTATAACAGTATTTAACTTTTAGGCTGTCAACATTGGGCAAAAATTTTTGCCGGCTTAGTCAATTTGAAAGAGCTAATCTGTTTTATCGAGGGGATGTACAATGTTTTTTTAAAAGAGCTAATTTGTATTCCAGGAATGATTTAATAACCGTAAGCGATGCACAATTAAAAAAAAAACTCTTTAAATTTTGCCTCGGCATTTCAATGTATTGCAAATCTATTACACCTTACTGTTTGTTGAGATATTTTCCTGAACCAAGTGAAGTACAATGTGTTTTTTAAAAGAGTTAATTTGTATTCCAGGGAAAAGATTTAATAATTATAACTTGCTCCCTGTTAGGTTAGCTAAAGTTTTGATAAAGCTATTCCAGGAAATGATTTTTAAAAACCACAAGTGATGTACAATTAAAAATCTCTTAAATTTTTGACTTCGGTATTTCAAAGTATTGCAAATCTAACGCTTAAACGGTATTTAACTTTTTAGGCTGTCAAACATTGGTCAAAACATTTTAGCCAGCTTGGTCAATTTAAAAGAGCTAATCTGATGCAAGTGATGTTCAATGTTTTAAGGAATAATTTGTATTCCGGGAAATGATTTAATAATCTTTTTTAAAACCCTTGTAAGCAAGTGATGTACAATTAAAAAAACTCTAATTTTTGACCTCAGCATTTCAATGTATTGCAAATCTAACGTTTAATCAGATGATCTTTTTTGTAAGCAAGTGATGTACAATTAAAAATCTCTTAATTTTTAACCTCAGCATTTCAATGTATTGCAAATCTAACGCTTAAACTGTATTTAAATTTTTTTGGCTGTCAACATTTGGGCAAAAATTTTAGCCAGCTTGGTCAATTTGAAAAAGCTAATCTGAAAAACCCAAATTTACGTACAATGTTTTAAGAACTAATTTGTATTCCAGGAAAAAGATTTAATAATCTTTATACTATTGTAAGCAAGTGATGTACAATTAAAAAATCTCTTAAATTTTTGACCTCAGCATTTCAATGTATTGCAATCTAACGTTTAATCAGATTGATCTTTTTTGTAAGCAAGTGATGTACAATTAAAAATCTCTTAATTTTTGACTTCGGGATTTCAATGTATTGCAAATCTAGCGCTTAAACTGTATTTAACTTTTTAGGCTGTCAACATTGGTCAAAACATTTTAGCCAGCTTGGTCAATTTAAAAGAGCTAAACTGAGCAAGTGATGTTCAATGTTTTAAGGAAAATTTGTATTCCAGGAAATGATTTAATAATCTTTATACCATTGTAAACAAGTGATGTACAATTAAAAAAAAACTCTTAAATTTTTGACCTCGACATTTCAATGTATTGCAAATCTATTACACCTTACTGTTTGTTTGAGATATTTTCCCGAACCAAGTGAAGTACAATGTTTTTTTTTTTTTAAAAGAGTTAATTTGTATTCCAGGAAATGATTTAATAATTTAACTTGCTCCCTGTTAGGTTAGCTAAAGTTTTTGATAAAGCTATTCCAGGAAATGATTTAATAACCACAATGATGTACAATTAAAAATCTCTTAAATTTTTGACTTCGGCATTTCAATGTATTGCAAATCTGACGCTTAACTGTATTAACTTTTTAGGCTGCCAACATTGGTCAAAACATTTAGCCAGCTTGGTCAATTTAAAAGAGCTAATCTGTTTCAAGTGATGTTCAATGTTTTAAGGAATAATTTGTATTCCAGGAAATGATTTAATAATCTTTATAGCATTGTAAGCAAGTGAGTACAATTAAAAAAATCTCTTAAATTTTTGACCTCGGCATTTCAATGTATTGCAAATCTAACGTTTAATCAGATTGATCTTTTTTGTAAGCAAGTGATGTACAATTAAAAAATCTCTTAAAATTTTGACCTCAGCATTTCAATGTATTGCAAATCTAACGCTTAATCGAATTGATCTTTTCAAATAGCAAAATAGTTGGAAAGGTGATGAAGATTTCCCCAAAGTTATAAGAGGGGGAGAGGTTTTTTGAAAAAAGATCAATTCAATTAAGTCGTTTAGGGGGAGGGTATAATCCATTATTCGGTTTCCCGCTCCCGAGTTGACCGTCCGAGTCCCTACCTCGACCCCTTTCCCCGACACATTTACCCGAGGGTAAGCTATACCAGAACCTCTCCCCCCTCCTCAGAGAGGGAGAAAAAAAGTGAAAGTGTTTAAACCCTTTGTGAAAGCGTGCCTGCTTTGGTGACCATATGGTTTAAGGAAACTAACTAACGATACTGAGGGTTCGGGAAACTGACTCAAACGTATTGAGAGAAAAAACCTTTCGCTCGGGTTTATTACTTCATCATGGTTTAACGTACCAGGGTTCGAATCTGACTCGGACGTCCGAAAAAAGTTTTTATTCGTGAATGTACCGTGATGAGAGTATGAAAAAAAAATTATTCCTGGAAGTGTAGCCTCATTTGCTTGGTGGGAGGATGAGAAAAAAAAACAACCATTTTCCCATATGTTTGAAAAAAAAAGGTTTATTATGAATGTACCATGATGAGAGTATGAAAAAAATTATTCCTGGAAGTGTAGCCTCATTTGCTTGGGGGGAGGATGAGAAAACAAACCACACCATTTTCCGAAAAAAGTTTTATTCGTGAAAAGTAAACCTTTATGAGAGTATGAAAAAACATTATTTCCCGGAGTGTTAGCCTCATTTGCATGGAGGGAGGATGGGAAAAACAAACACATCATTTCCAAAAAAAGTTTTATTCGTGAATGTACCGTGATGAGAGTATGAAAAAACATATTCCGGGAAGTGTACCCATTTGCTTGGGGGAGGATGAAAAGAGGGGTATGAAAAACATTTCCGGAAGTGTAACCTCATTTGCATGGAGGAGGAGGAAAAACAAACACATCATTTTCCGAAAAAAGTTTTATTCATGAATGTACCTGATGAGAGTATGAAAAAACATTATTCCTGGAAGTGTAGCCTCAAATTTGCTTGGTGGGAGGGGAGAGAACAAACAAAACCCTTTTTCCCAATTTTTGAAAAAAAGGGTTATTCATGAATGTACCATGAGTAAAAACATTCTTCCTGGAAGTGTAACCTCATTTGCACGGAGGGGGGATGAGAAAACAAACACACCATTTTCCGAAAAAAGTTTATTCATGAATGTACCATGATGAGAGTATGAAAAAACATTATTCCTGGAAAATGTACCTCATTTGCTTGGTGGGAGGGTGAGAAAACAAACACACCATTTTCCGATATGTTTTGAAAAAAAGGTTTATTCATGAATGTACCAGATGAGGTATGAAAAAAACATTATTCCTGGAAGTGTAAACCTCATTTGCTGGTGGGAGGAGAGAAAACAAACACTCCATTTTTCCCAAAAAAGTTTTTTTTCATGAATGTACCATGATGAGAGTATGTAAAAAACATTCTTCCTGGAAGTGTAACCTCATTTGCACGGAGGGAGGATGGAAAAAAAAACACACATTTTCGAAAAAGGGTTTTTTCGTGAATGTACCAGATGAGAGTATGAAAAACATTATTCCTGGAAGTGTAGCCTCATTTTGCTGGGGGAGGATGAAAAACAAACACATCATTTCCGAAAAAAAGTTTTATTTTGAATGTACCGTGATGAGAGTATAAAAAAAAATTCTTCCTGGAAGTGTAACCTCATTTGCATGGAGGGAGGATGGAAAAACAAACACATCATTTTCCGAAAAAAATTTTATTCGTGAATGTACCATGAGTAAAAACATTATTCCTGGAAGTGTAGCCTCGGAGAGGAGGAAAAAACAAAAAACACCCTTTTCCGAAAAAAGGTTTATTCGTGAATGTACCATGATGGAGTATGAAAAAAGCATTCTTCCTGGGAAATGTAGCCTCATTTGCGGTGAGGGGGGATGGGAAAAAAAAACACATCATTTTCCGAAAAAAGTTTTTTTCGTGAAAGTAACATGAGTAAAAACATTATTCCTGGAAATGTAGCCTCGGAGAGGATGGAAAAACAAACAAAACCATTTTCCCATTTTTTAAAAAAGGTTTATTCATGAATGTACCATGATGAGAGTATGAAAAACATTTTCCTGGAATGTACTCATTTGCGGGGTGGAGGATGGAAAAACAAACACATCTTTTGAAAAATTTATCGAAGCCCGGGGAAAAAAATTTAAGGTTTTTCGAGAGATGGGTAAAAACAAATTTCGAAAAAGTCGAAGTATAAGAGTATGAAAAAACATTATTCCTGGAAGTGTAACCTCATTTGCCCTTTGGTGGGAGGGTGAAAAACAAACACACCCTTTTCCGAAAAAAGGTTTATTCTGAATGTACCTGATGAAGGTATGAAAAAAAAATTTTCCTGGAAGTGTAACCTCATTGCGGGGGAGGATGAAAAACAACACACCATTTTCCGAAAAAAGTTTTATTCGTGAATGTACCTGATAGAGTATGAAAAACATTATTCCTGGAAGTGTACCTCATTTTCTTGGTGGGAGGATGAGAAAACAAACAAAACCATTTTCCGGGAAAAAAATTTTATTCTGAATGTACCAAAGGAAAATTAAAAACATTTTCCTGGAAGTGTAGCCTCATTTGCTTGGTGGGAGGATGAGAAAACAAACACACCATTTTCCCAAAAAAGTTTTATTCATGAAGTTTCCATGATGAGAGTATGAAAAAACATTCTTCCTGGAAGTGTAGCCTCATTTGCTTGGTGGGAGGATGAGAAAACAAACACGTCATCTTCCGATATGTTTTGAAAAAAAGGTTTATTCGTGAATGTACCATGATGAAGAGTATGAAAAAGCATTCATTCCTGGAAGTGTAGCCTCATTTGCTTGGGGAGAGGATGGAAAAAAAAAAAACAAACACACCATTTTCCGAAAAAAGTTTATTCGTGAATGTACCATTTTCCGATAGCTTTGCCTGAAACATGATGCCTGTATAAGAGTGGTTATAGCTGTAGGAGCGAGAGAGAGAGGGGAGAACTCCAGCCCAAGGAAGGTACACTCCCCGGAGGGAAAGGGGTGAGGGGGGCATTCCCGTTCTGAAACATGAAACAGCCTTCCGAGCGAGAGGGAGAGAGAGGGGGGAGAACTCCGAGAACCCGTCGAGGGAAAAGGGGTGAGGGGACTTCCTGAACCAATCATACTACCCGTCCCCCCCGCAACCACCGTTCCTTGGATCATCAGGAGGGAGGGAGGGGGAATCCCTGGAACACGCGAGACGGGAGGAAATGAGGTGAGGGGGAGCTATGACGTCACTTCCGTTCTGAAAGTTGAGATTCCGTCCTACTCAAAAGTATTTTGAGAGAAAAAAGCTTTCAGGAAAAGGCTAAAAATTATTTCTAGGATGTGTCTAGAAATAGTGAGAGTTTGTTAGCTAAAGGGCACGACGTTTTAGAGTCATTGACAATAACGTTGGTCAAAAGTGAGTATCCTAAAAAACAAATATATTTGTATCTACATGTTTCTATTTAAATATGTTTATCTAAAAACTGAGATGAAGTAAATTCATCACACGAAAAATACTCTTAAAAATTACTTCACCTATTTTCGGCATACTGTAGTCACACATGGTCCACGACAAAGTTGGTTATTCTGAAAGAAATGTGGGGTGCCATTTTATGTTTGTACTAAAATATAGTCGGGAACGCCAAGCTTACATCATAGACACATACACCATCAATCAACTTAGCATCTTGAGACGGTGGAATGCTAAGTTAGTCTAATGCAACACTCATGTTTAGACTTTTTTTTATTTCCCTACCTCAAGAAAAATAAAAACATCTTCTTGCAGAGCTAGAAATATAAAAACAATAATTTTAGAGGATTCTTTTAGTGTTGAATAGGATAATAAATTATTAGTATATAAAAGACATATGATTTCGCAATATAAGTAAGTAGCCTACGTGGGTCTGGAATTACTTGGTTTGAGTCTGAATATTTTGTATTCACTTCTAAATTTGATTATACAGTGGAAATAAATCATTTAAATAAAACTGTATGCAGGTTTTTTTTAGCACCGTATCTTAACAATCATTTTGGTTGTACGCTTATGTACTAATTTCTCTGTGTTGTTAATAGGGAAGGTTGAATTTAGAGGAAGTGTACAGCATCTTCATGGAGGGAGAGGGTGTGACATTTAGAAAAACCATTATTTGTGCACCCAAACCTGGTTTGAACCAAGATCTTCCAGTCAACAACATTACAGTCTAGTCCAAGTGTGACGCCATAGACCATGCGGCCACTGAAGTGGCTCATGTATGCATTGCTGTTTGTACTGTATTTAATATCTTATTTAAATTTTAGTACACCTTGGCTTTAATATTATAATTAAAAAATGTATTAAACATAATCAGAAGGTTTATTTTATTGACTAAATTTTACTTTTAATCGTTTCAAAACTTAGTAGAACATAATTTCCTTGAATTGAGTCTTTTCAACTTGAAAATTAAAATTTTATGTTTTCTGTTTTCATCCTTAGAATAAAAATATTTTTTTTTAGCCTATACAATTTATTTACAAGATTGATCAATGAATCCTTCATTCAATACCAAGAAGAGAATGATATTTTAAAATATATTAACATGCAAACATCACTCAATCGGGAGTTTATAACTATATCTACGGATAAATTATTTATTTTATATTGTGTATTACTACTCGTCAGGGCCGTACGTGTTTAATTACACTAATGATTTAGGGTTGAAAAATATGGAATTTAAAACAACGGTTCCCATATTTACGTGGATTGAGGGTGAGAACATTAGGTTAAAAATCACCCTTGGTAGGCTTCACATGGTCGAATTTCAAGCCCCGACTTCCCCTCCGTCTGTGACAAACCAACCCAGATGAAACCGGCTATTAGACTGCGTCGCCACCCCCTCCTCCCCAAATGCGGGTGACTGTATGGATCGAGGATGCATTTTTACATATAGGAAAATTCATTCTTCAGCAGAATGCTGCCACATTTTCCCAAAATTAACCCTCTTAATTTGGTTAATTCTACTCAATTAATTATTTGAGAGCGCCACATCTGGATAATATATAATAGTACCGGATTCCATTAACAGCATGCCTGAAAAATTGAGTACCATTGTGAAAGAATGAATATTTATTTTCCCACATTGATGAATTAAGTGTTGTATCTGTTCTAGAACTAATTTAGTTTGTAAGTCGTGTTCTCATATAATAACCTGGATCCATAAGTGAAGGTTATACACCCTTAATCCAAAGAAAAAATCATTACTATTGTTTATATATTCAACATGCACTTTCTGAACCAAATGATTAAATCGGCATACACTACTTATAATCTAGTTTAAATCTAGAACCGACAACAATCAGACCCCCTCCCCGGGGCCGTCATTTCATCACTGCAAAAGTTGAAATCCAATTTCACCAATGATAGATTGTTCTGTCATTCCGGGATTCAAACCCGGAGGCCTTATCTCACTAGGCAGGTACTCTTCCAACTGAGCTAAGGTGTAGGCAAAAAAATAATTCTTTAAAAATCGATATCAAAATCCATCTTTGTATACATGAATGTGTACTGAAATGTTGGGACATGATATATGGACCAATAGAAAACTTCTTGACAGCCAATGAAGTGCAAGAAACTGTTCCCGACCAGTTGCACAAAGTGAGCACCCATCCAACAAAGAAGCGTCGAAAAGGAAAAGAAACAGGAAAAAAAAAAATGGGCCGCTATAGTGCCTTGTTCTCATAGACATTTAAAAAAAAACCTTCGTGAGGACGTGAAAAATAGACGCCAACCCCCTTCATCCCCTTTTCTCGTTTTTAACCGTCTAGTTGGAAGTGACAAATGACAAGCTAGTTTTTGGTGGGTGGGTTTTTTTTCCCCATCATGCAAACTAACCATCCACCCCACCCCCACCCCCACCCTCACACACACCCACCGCGGTACGCCACTGCGCGTTTGTGCTAACTTTTTTTTTTTGTAATAATGTATTTTACTTCCTCGTGGCCTGACAATGACTCGTATGAAAAAAAGTTTTTCTTTTAAAAGAACCCTGGAGGTTATATACAAACATCAATATCCATAATCTTGGCGGTTTCTTGGGCTAGAATTTTGACTCACTTTAAATTCTATCTTAAAGCTTGACAGTGGGAATAATTATGTTAGCTTGAATAATATGTTATTTATTAGTACAGTATTACTTGGGTCTAGAGAGGCGGCTAAGCAAAAGTTGGCATGGGCATAATAAATATAAACTTAGAACTAATGAAAGAAATATTTATAAATTATATTAAATAAGTTTAAAGCTTGTTTAGAGTGGAGGCGAGCTAAGGCTGGTATTTCTTATGGTTTTTATAGATTTTTTTTACAATATATATATTATATATATATTATATATTGCTTAGTTTCTTAAACATTTCAAGGGTTCCATAATAAGTGTCATGGTATAATAACATCTGATGAGCAAATTTTTAGCTAATAATAACCCACTTTGGTGATCGCGTGGTCTAAGGCCTAGCTCTTGCAATAGACTGGACTGCCGATGACGGAGAATGGAGTTCGATCTTGGTAGGGTGTGCAGGAGTGGCTTCCCACTCTCTCTCTCTCTTATGCAAGTGCGTGGTACATGTCCTCTAAATTTAACCTTCCTCAAACCTAACCTATTAGTGTAATTAGTATTAAGGCATACATCCCAAATGGGTAGTCAGACATGGTGTTAAAAATATATATGTATATATATATTAAAGGCAATGATCAGATAAAAATTGTTAAGCTTGTATAGCAAAAAGATTACCCTTAATTATTTAATTATTCAGAAAGACTTGTACAATTATGTTAAGTGCGGCTGTGTTCATGTACATACAAATAGTGCATCATTAAATTTTGTTGTTTATAATTACTATAATAGCATATTCATATCTTATCTGTTTTAATTTATCTTCTTTCTTCTTGTCTTTTATCTTATCTCGCGTCTTCACGTTAATTATCATGGACGTTAAATTGAATGCTAAATGTAGAATTGTAACCAAATTATAGAACAACAAGCTCTAACTTATTTAATATCTTTTCTAAATATTATAGACGTTCTCCTAAACATCTTTGATCGTTTAGAATGTGTTATAGATTTAATAATGAAAAGAGACGTAAAATAGAAAGCGTGTTTACGGGAGGGAGAGTAAATAATAAATTAATGAACAATGAGACAGGAAGTAAAATGACTAAAGTTGAAAAACTAAAAAACTCTCACGATTCTTTGTGACAAACTGATTATGTTTCTTCGTTAGAATGGAATTAATTTTATTTTTTCACCGTATTTTTATTCCATCCAGACTGTTAGCACTTAGTTACACTACTGTGAGAGGCATGAGTTAAAGTTAAGCCTTCATCCGGGGTGCTAAGAAAGTACGGTATCTGGTTTAAGAGAGAGTATGAAAATATTTATGGAATAGCCTTAGTACACCTTACTGGGATTTGAAGCTGTCCTCTCCATCATCAACGATTTCAACTATACGAGCTTAACGTTTATACTGCATGCCCACTGATGTGGGTGACTTGCTTTATTATGTGCCCTAAGGCCCGACAG